>ML400751.1:14845-173929 GCA_005239525.1 Nicotiana knightiana | reverse complement strand
AAGTATTCAGTGAGGAAGTTGGGGTAGGGATATGATCTCTCCTCCTTCTGGACAACTAAGGTAGTGTTGGTGGACATGGTGTTTCCCATATTTATTGGATACCCAGCCATAATCAAAGCTTTCAAGACTGCTCGGGGTAGGGGTAGTTGTTCTCATTCAAGAACAAGCACGAGTCAATGCGGCTGCATACAAATGTCTGCCACCCTTTGGCCTCAAAATTTAGGGTGGACCGGATTATGGGGACCCCTGTTATGTGCCACGGATGTGGTGGTCCACAAGCTGCCAGAATTTCGGCTAACCATGACCAGCAGCCTCTCCCAAACCAGTTTTTCCAAGTATTGGACAGCCTCCACTTCGTCAAACCCCACATATTTGTTCAGAGTACTTGGGTCGAATTGTATTTTCAGATTTTTCACTTTGATTACCTTGGTACCATTCTTTATATGAGCCACATTGGTATAAAATTCTTTAACCAAGTGCTCGTTTGCGTTGAGGACATCTTGGGTGAACCATTTCCATCATTTTTCTCTCCTGGAACTGTCTGAGGACATTTGGATTGTGAATGCCCAAGTCCTTCATCAAAAAAATGTCACTCCAATGTGAGCGATCTTTGGGGCCACAATTCTATGAACCTGTTGAAGGTCGTCATGCTAAAAAATATGTCCTCCCACATCTCCCTCGTCCTTGTCCTCTCAAAGCCACCCACTCGAGTGTCACCTCCTCTCTCGTCATCCAATATATCATCATCATCATCATCATCATCATCATCTACATGTATTGGTGTGGGAGGAGGAGGTGAATAGGAGGGCTCAGAACTCTTACTTCCCGCATCATAACTAGCAGAAGATTTGTCCGTATGCTCATTGCGCACTTGATAGCGCCCTGTGGATTGTGGTGGATGGGATTGGGTTTCAAGATGGACCTCCACAGAGTGACCCTCGGAGGTTTCCCTAGACGTGGCATATTCAATGGTGTCCGAGGAGTCAGGAGGTTTGCTGACAGTTGCTTTTTTGTTTATGATTTTCTGAACGGCCAGTGGTAGGTTACTCTTGCCTCGGCCTCGGCCCCGGGAGGGCTCACCCCTCCCTTTCGGTGCATCACCTGTGCCTCGGTATCTAACCATAGTCTGCAACACATAGCAATAGGAATCAGTTAGAATGGAAGCTAAAAGTGTATACAAATGCTGTTGAAAAGTTGCCAGTAAAAACAAACTCAGGAGACGCTGTGGGGACTGCACAAAAGTGAGTGCGACCGTAAAAAGCCGAGTGGGGATTGTACAATTTCACAGTGCGGACCACATAGAAGTGAGTGTGGCCGTACAATCCTCAGGTTCAGAATATGGGTTCTCTGATCTTCCATCAGTGCGGACCGCACAATTCCACTACGGCCGCACAACACAAGTGCGGACCGCACAAAAATGTGTGCGGCCGCACAATTTAAAAATTACAGGCACTGACTTCTGGATTTATGCAATTTTCTCACATCTAGGGAAAAATTTGAGCAATTAAACATGGTTAACTATTTACCCAGGCCCCAATTAAAATTTCATATATTACCCTCATTATTCTAAGCAAACATTGACTAACTATTGATATTTTTAGGCATGAACTAACCCTAGACTAAAGAACAAAATTTATAATAATAAAATAAAAAATAAAAAAATTGAAAAATCTAAAGATGTAATAAACATACCAGTAATAAGGGATGCAGGTGAGAATCTACGTAGATAGAATGCTTGAAGTTTGAGATAGAATGCACTGTTCTAGCTAGGGTTTCAGAGCTCAGAGAGGGTAAAGTGTGAATAGCGCATGGAGGTCCTATTTATAAGTTGACCAAGTCGGTGCAAAACTTACCTGAGTGCAGACGCACAATTTTGAGTGCGGTCCGCACTCTTTACATTTTCCTTTGGAGATTTGTTGCGGGCCGCACAAAAGTGAGTGCAGACGTAGAATTTGTGCGGACCGCACGATTTTGTGTGCGGCCGAAAATTGTTAATAAAATTTGACAGGTCAAACTTCAGAGAGCATGCATTTTTGGCCTTCCATTTGTGCGACCGCACACAGAATTGTGCGGCCACAGAGTGATTGTGCGGTCTGTATAATTCTAGTGCAGTCCGCACTTTTGTGACACTTAGCCATTTTTTCTTGCACGGTCCCTGAAATGCACACCCATTCCTGCATACACATCAAAACTAGTTAGCACAAAACAAAGCCTATCTCAAAAGAAGAAAAAGAAGAAAATGAAAAGAAACATGGGTTGCCTTCCAAGAAGCGCCTGATTTAACGTCGCAGCACGATGCAGGTTTCTATCAATCACTTGAAATGAAGCAATGCCACAACGTGGCCATCATCAACCTTGCCAAGATAGTATTTCACCTAGCGCCCATTGACTCTAAACACTTCATTGTTCTTATTTTTCAGATCTAGGACACCAAAGGGTGTCACATGCACAACTTCAAATGGGCCATTCCACTCAGATTTCAACTTTCCCGTAAACATCCGCAACCGAGAATTGAACAATAGCACAAGATCGCGTTCTTTGAATTCTTTATTCCGGATATACTTGTCATGTAGGTACTTCATCTTGTCCTTATATAAGGACGAACATGAATATGCATGGAACCGGAACTCATCAAGCTCATTCAATTGCTCCACCCTGAAGTTGGTAGTTGCATCCCACTCAAGATTAAGCTTCTTCAATGCCCACATAGCCTTGTGCTCAAGTTCTATTAGAAGGTGACAAGATTTCCCGAACACTAACCGATACGGATACATACCAATTGGTGTTTTGTAAGGTGTTATATAAGCCAAAGAGCATCATTAAGTTTCTTTGACCAATCTGTCCGGTTGGCATTCACAGGCTTTGACATAATACTCTTGATCTCCCGGTTGGAGACTTCAACCTGTCTACTTGCTTGAGGATGATAGGGGGTTTGAAAGANGGGTCGACACTTTATGAGTGACACCATACTTGGAGAGTAAAGTATCAAAATCTTTGTTGCAAAAGTGCGATCGCCCATCACTAATAATGGCCCTTGGAGTACCAAACCTTGTGAATATGTTCTTCTTCAACAATGCTACCACACTTCTACCCATTTCGACACGTAATCCACAGCTACCAATATATAGGTGTTCCCACATGAGCTCACAAATGGACCGATGAAATCAATTCCCCACACATAAAAAATGTCAATCTCGAAGATGGTGGTGAGGGGAATCTCATTTTTCTTGGAAATCCTACCGTCCCTTTGGAAATCATCACAACGCTTAACGAGACCGCCATCGTCCTTGTAGAGAGTGGGCCAATAGAATCCACAACTTAATACCTTTGTAGTTGTTCTTGCACCACCATGGTGACCATTATATGTTTAAGAGTGGCAAGCCTAAAGAATTCCCAATTGTTCTTCTTCTGGTACACATCTTCGGATCACACCATCAGTACAAATTCTGAAAAGATAAGGCTCATCCCAATAGTAGTCCAGGAAGTCCCATTTGAGCTTCTTTCTTTGGTTTGAAGAGAACTCATTCGATACAATGCCATTCACAAGATAATTGGCCACATCGGCAAACCATGGCATCCCGGTCATAGGAATGGATAGGAGTTGCTCGTCAGGAAATGAATCATTGATCCATCATGTGACCTCCCCTCCTCCTCCAATCGAGACAAGTGGTCCTCCACTTAGTTTTCACTCCCCTTGCGGTTATGAATCTCAAGATCAAATTCTTGTAGAAGAATTACCCACCGCATCAAACTCGTCTTAGAGTCTTTCTTGCTCATCAAATATCGAAGTGCTGCATGGTCGATGTGTACAATCACCTTTGTACCCATCAAGTACGGGCGGAACTTCTCCATAGAAAAGGCAATATACAAGAGTTCTTTATTGGTCATGGTATAGTTAACTTGGGCCTCGTTCATGGTCTTACTAGCATAGTAGACCGGATGGAATATCTTGTTAATTCGTTGCCCCAATATCGCTCCAACCGCCACATTGCTCGCATTACACAGGAGCTCAAAAGGTAAGATCCAATTTGGTGCGGTGATAATAGGAGTAGTAGTCAACTTATACCTGAGTAATTCAAATGCCTTCATACAATCTTCATTGAAATGGAACTTGTCATCCTTATCCAAAAGTTTGAACAAGGAGTTTACACCTTAGAAAAGTCCTTGATGAATTGGCGGTAGAACCCCACATTACCTAGAATGCTCCTCACTCCCTTCACAAAGGTAGGGGAGGGACTTCCGAAATCACTTCAATTTTGGCTTTATCAACCTCAATACAATTCTTGGAAATCTTGTGACCGAGGACAATGCCTTCCTCGACCATGAAGTGGCACTTCACCCAATTCAAAACCAAGCTAGTTTCCTCAAATCGTACTAATAGCTTGTCCAAGTTTTCCAAGCACCAAAACTATTCAAAAGAATTCCCCACGATAGAAAAATCGTCCATGAAAACCTCAAGAAATTCCTCAACCATATCGATGAAGATGGCCATCATACACCGGTGAAAAGTCGTCGGTGCATTGCATAACCCAAATGGGATTCGCGAGAATGCGAAAGTGCCATAGGGAAAAGTGAACGTGGTCTTCTCTTAGTCTTCAGGAGAAATAAGAATCTTGTTATATCTGGAGTACCCATCAAGGAAGCAATAAAAAGCACGCCTCGGAAACCTATCCAATATTTGATCAATAAATGGAAGAGGAAAATGGTCTTTCCGAGTAACTTTGCTGAGCTTCCTATAATCCATGCACACTCTCCACCCGGTGACAGTTTTTGTGGGGATCAATTCATTTTTATCATTTGTTATCGCAATCATGCCCCCTTTCTTTGGGACACATTGCACCGACAAGGTCCACGAACTATCAAAAATGGGGTAAACAACCCATGCATCCAACCATTTGATGATCTCTTTCTTCACTACCTCTTGCATAGCCTCATTCAATATTCTTTGATGTCCCATAGAGGGTTTGGAATTCTCCTCCAGAATAACCTTGTGCATGCAAAAGGTGGGGCTTATACCACGAATATCCGCCAATTTCCAACCTATTGAATAAGGGCCTAGAAATTCATAACTGAGGTGTGAAGGCAAAGGCTTTAACTCCAGGGTGGGAGGCTCCTCGCTTGAGGGCTTTGTTGGAGGATTCTTCCGGTTCTCAAGATCCAAGGAAAGTATACGGGGCTCATAAGTATATGACCCCATTCCCTGCAAAAGCATTAACATATTCTACAAAGCCTTTCTTCTCATCCTCATCATGATTTAGCAACACAGCTTCCAAGGTATCCTCAACATTTATCACAACACTTGTGTCATCAACAATTACTTCGGTCACCAGATCCATGAACGAACAAACTTCGGTGCTATTTGGTTGCCTCATTGATTTGCATACATGGAACACCACTTTTTCATCACCCACCCGGAAGGTGAGCTCACCGGCTTCCACATCCACTAGAGAATTCCTAGTAGCAAGGAAAGGTATCCCCAAGATAATAGGCACCTCATAGTCAACCTCACAGTGAAGGATCACAAAATTTGCTGGAAGGACGAACTTGTCGACCCGAACTAACACATCATCAATAATCCCCAGTGGCCTTTTCATGGTCCAATCCGCCATTTGTAGCCTCATCGATGTGGGTCTTGGTTGCCCAACCCCCAAAGTTTTGAACACAGAGTAGGGCATCAAGTTAATGATTGCCCCCAAATCACATAAAGCTTTGGCAAAATTGGCACTCCCAATAGTGCACGGGATTGTGAAGGCACCGGGATCTTCTAACTTTGGAGCCGTGGAGTGCACAATAGCACTCACTTGATGAGTCATTTTGATTGTTTCACAGTTCATTGATCTCTTCTTTGTTACCAAATCCTTCATGAACTTGGCATATCCCGACATTTGTTCTAAGGCTTCAACTAACGACACATTTATGGACAAACTCTTCATCATATCAATAAATTTCTTGAATTGATTCTCCTTATTTTTCTTTGTGAGTCATTGAGGATATGGAGGAGGAGGACTTGGCAAGGGTGACTTGGCCTTTTGCACTACCGGATCAGGTATGTCTATCATGTGCTCCCTAGACGGGTTCACATCTTCTCGTGTCTCCTCCACACTTTCATTAATATCAATCCTCACCTCTTCATTGGCTTGAACATAATTTCTTGGCATGTCATCTTATTGAACCAACACATCATCATCCATATTTCTTCTTTGGTTTGAGGTAATTGCAACTTCGTCTCTCCCACTTCTTGTTGTTACGACCATTGCTTTTCCCGTATAGTTCCTGTAATGATTCGACCGGTTGTTTTGAGCTCTAGTGCATCGTTCAGCGGTTTGAGGTTGTAAGCATCTTCGTTTCAGGTATTATGACCCGTGGGTGTGGTCGTAATTGAATTTTGGGAAGTTTGGAGTTGATTTGGAAAGAAAATTTCTCAATTCTGAAGCCTTAAGTTGGAAGAATCAACTAAGATTGGAATTTTGAGTAAACGACCCCCGAGGATTGGAAGGTTTCTGCAGGTTCGTATGATGATTTCGGACTTGGGCGTATGTTCGGATCTGGTTTTGGATAACCCGGGAGTGTTCCAGCGTATATTATGGAAGATAACATTTTAGAAGAATTTCATAAATTTGGGTTGTAAGGAATTTTAGAGTTATTGATGTCCGTTCGGGGTTCCGAGCCTGAGAATAGCTTTGTATGGTAATTCTAGAGTTGGGATCATGATCGGAAGTGAATTCGGATGCCTGTAGGTCATTTTGAAGTCATTTGGCTAAAGCTAGAAAATTTGAAGGTTTTCGAGAAATCTGACCGGAAGTGGAAATTTTAATATCGGGGTCAGAATGCAATTTCAAAAGTTGGAGAAGATCCGTAATGTCGAATATGACTTGTGTACAAAATTTGAGGTCAACCGGACATGATTTGATAGGTTTCGGCATCAGATATAGAAGTTGGAAATTTCTAAGTTCATACAGTTGGGATTTGGGTGCGATTTGTGGTTCTGATGTTGTTTGATGTGATTTGAGGCCTCGATCAAGTCCGCATTATGTTTTGGAACAGGTTGTTATAATTGGACGGGGTCCCGGGGGCCTCAGGTGGATTCCGGGTGGTTAACGGATCAATATTTGAAGTTGAGAAAAGCTAAAGTTGATGGTGTCTTGTGCGACCGCATCTGCGAGTCTTTGGGCGCAGGTGCGGACAAAGGGGTGCATGTGCAATTTTGGGCTGGAGTTGAGGAAGCCGCAGGTGCGGGAGATTGGTCGCACATGCGATAGTGCAGGTGCGGAGGTAGGATAGCAGGTGCGGAAATGAGGCTGGGCAGAATGTTTTTAACACCGAGATTGTTGGCCATTTCTCTCATTTTTTCTCATGGCTTAGGAGATTTTAGGAGGGCTTCAAGAGGGAAAATTCATCATCAATGTCAAGGTAAATAATTCCTTAACGTTTCTAAATTAAATACAAGGTTGTTGCATGGAATTATACATGGAAATTTTGGAAAAATATTGAAGAAAACCTAAAAATGGTAATTTGGATTTTTAGCCATGAATTTGAGCATGAAAATTAGAGCAAATTGTATAATTGAGTTAGTAAAGCTATGGGTAGAATTTATCTTCGAGAAATTTCGGATTCCGGACACGTGGGCCCGAGGGCATTTTGGTTAATTCACCGAGCGGAGTTAGAAAAGTATATAACTTGAATTTGTTGTGAGTATTAGGATGAATTTTCATTTATTTGCCTTATGTGGTAGTTTTGGGGCATTGTGCATCCATGGGAGTCGTCGGAAGGGCTTGGAAGCCGGTTATGGGACTTCGGAGCTAGGTAAGTCTCCTTTCTAACTTTGTGAGGGGGAATTGTCCCCCTAGGTGAACTAATTTAGTATGTGTTATTATCTCCGGGGGCTACGTACGCACGAGGTGACGGGATTCCATGCGTAGCTACTATTATGCCATGCCGGGGGAGTCTAGGACCCACTAGCATGCCTTATGTGTTGTACCCGTGATCCTGCATGTATTATTTGACTGCTAATATAATCGAAACCGTAATAATATCTAAAGAAGACTAGAGTTCATTTTCTTAATCAGCTGGAAAGAGAATTGTTTTCCTCAGTGGATAATTGTATACTTGATAAGGTGATATTATTGAATATTATTAGACTTGGCAAATGAATTTCGAGAAAGGATTTAAATACTATTTTGTGGTTTTTAAAAGAAAAATCTGTCATTTACTTGAGTATTTGTTTTTCCGACATATTCGGGGTGGACTGTTGATTGTGCATGACTGCATGTGACCGCTTCACAATTTATATTCCGTGAGCGGAGTGTTATTTCCCCCACTCTCATGGGAGCGGGTCGTACGCCACAGCAGATTTAAAATGCACTTATGGTTCGGGTCGTTCGACCCTCGTCAGTGCATAGACATGATTATTTTATTGAAAGATGCACTTATGGTATGGGTCGCTCGACCCTCGGGAGTGCACAAAGATGATTATTATGATGGCTCAGGCCGGTTGTCCTTATCCCATATGCGCATGCTTCTTTCATGGATTTTGAAGTGATAAGATTTTTTGGGGAAAAACAAAGAGGAAAATTTTTATTTAAGATATTTGGGGGAAAATGAGAAAGTGGTAACTGTTTGTTTACTTCCAGTATTACTTGGATTTCAGTGTCTTATATATTTGCTGCTTTAATACCTTTACATGCCTAGCGTGTATCATCATATGCTGTTAAATAAATTGTTGGACCCTAGTGAGTGTCTAATTCGACCTCTCGTTACTACATCTCTGAGGTTAGGCGGGCGACTTACTGAGTACACATTGTTTTTGTACTCATGCTACATTTGTTGTGCATTTCTATTGCACAGGTACTTTCATAGTGACATGGCTGGTTTGGAGACTTAGGCGAGCTGCACCATCCGGAGGCGATCCGCAGCTGATAGATTCTCCCTCGTACTGTATTTATCTTTATTTTAAATTCTTTTTCCAATTTGTATTTCGAACAAGCTTTGTGATGATTGTATAAATTCTTAGAAATTGTTCATCTACTCGTGACGCCGGGTTCTGGGGTGTGTTTGGGATATAATTTCTAAACTGGAATATTTAAACCATTGCATTTACTTGACGGATTTATTTAGTTATTATATAATAAAGTGAAAGGAAATGATTTTCATAAATGTTAACACATGAATTTATCTCGACTAATTAATGATTGGCTTGTCTGACAATGCTGTCCAGCCCATCACAACCTTCGGGATTTTGGGTCGTGACAGTTCCCACCTTTCGGGTTCACCACTGTATCACTAGGTAGTGCCCTCTTAGGGCGAGTACTTAAAGCTTGAGAATTTTGGCCAAGTTGAACCTCCAAATTGTGGATAGAGGTGTTGTGGGAGGCCAATTGAGCATCCGAGTATGCATTTTTCTCCATCATTTGGTTAAACATATTTTCAATCCGTCCCATTTCACTATTGTAAGAACTAGGAACTTGTGACGGATATGGAGGCAAGTTGTTTGGTTGTTGATACATCAAGGGCCTTTGAAAGCCCGACCCCTGATTCCCTTGATTGTTGTTGTTCCAACCCCCTTGAGTATTGTTGCCTCCCCAATTGCTTTGATTGTTGCCTCCCAATTTCTTTGATTATTACCTCCCCAATTGACTTAGTTCCCTTGATTAGTCCAATTGCCTTGATTATTATTATTTCCCCAATTGACTTGATTGTTATTTTTGTTTCCACCACTCTAATTTCCTTGGTGGCTTTGGTTGTTCCAATTCCCTTGGTTTCCTTGTGACCTCCACTGTTGTTGACTTGGATCATTGTTTCTTTGACATTGATACTTGTTGACATATTGCACCTCTTCTTCTTGCTCATCATATGAATCACCTTGATTATACCCACTATTATCTTGCTCAAATTGTTCCAGAAGGTTTTGTACTTGTTGACCTCTTTGTCGTCTCTTGTTCACCATCATGTTCACCCTTTCCATAACATTCACTTGGTTCGTCCCTTGAACCTGTTGAAGTTGAGCCTTGGCCAATTGGTTCATTGTGGTTATTAACTCCGCAATAGCTTTCCCATGATCATGTAGCTCCTTGTGTAGGTGAATAACATTTGGGTCACCTTGAGGAACATTGGCTCTACTTTGCCATGCCGATGAGGTATCTGCCATCTCATCTAAAATTTCACAAGCTTCAGAAAAAGGCGTTTTCATGAAGTTACCCCCGGCGAGTTGATTTACCACACACTAATTTGTTGTGTTGATCCCCTTGTAGAAGGTTTTTTGGATCATGGCCACGTTCATATCATTATTATCGCACTCCTTGTACGATATCTTTCCCAAATCTCGTGCAATGGCTCATTGGGCTCTTGCTTGAACATTAGAATTTCATCCCTTAATGTAGCCATGTGCCCCGGAGAGAAGAATTTGGCAATGAATTTCTCGACCAACTCATCCCAAGTGTGGATGGAATGATTGGGTAATCAATCTAACCAATCCAAAGCATGTTCCCGTAGAGAAAAGGGAAATAGCCTCAATCGCAGTGCATCCTCAAAAACATTTGTTTGCTTGCTCCCCGAACAAGTATCGACGAACCCCTTGAGATGCTTGTAAGCATTTTGTCTTGGAGCTCTGGTGAAGAAATCCCATTGCTCAAGTAGTGTGAGCATCACATTGGTTAATGGTAAGTTGCCCACCCTAATCCGAGGCGGGATTATTGCACTTGAATAGCCTTCGTGCGGCAACACCCGGTGCTTGGTAGAGGTGGGGGAGGGTTTGGGATATTATCATGAGGCGGTCGGCCTTGCCCGTTTACTTGAGGTTCGAGATGAATCTCATATCCTTGATCATCATCTACCTCCTCCCCCACTAGAACATTTCTGATGGGGTCGTTGTTGAGAGCCATTTCGTACCTATAAGCAATTCAAAACAAAATTAGTGACTCTGAAGGAAAGAAAGACAAAACACACAAAAACCTAGATATATAGCTAAAACCATTTAACTCCCCGGAAATGGTGCCAAAAATTGATCTCGGCCAAACCCACACACAATTAAGTAGTAAGGCGGTCGATCCAATAATAAACCCAATGAAGGTCGTAATTCACAGGGAGTAAGAAATGGAATTAGGTGTATATCTAGTTTGAATGTATGTTTTGACTCAAATTATACTTTCACAATATTGATTGGTAATCTACTTCTACTTTGTTGTATAGTTTGCAAGTATAAAACTAAGAGACAATATTTTTGGTTTTGAGTTGTTTTTCAATTGATAAAAGGATCTAGGGTCGTGACTTCCACATAGGTGGCTATCTAATGGGTTGTAAACTCTAGGGCAAGATTGATTGGTTGGGGTTGTAATATAGCAATCACACCCGGGTACTCACTCTATACCTCTTAGTAGTTTGAGGGATTTTGCCCAATTTGGCTTTCTCAGGTCCAAATAGGTATTGCACAATACAAGTGATAATAGCTCAAGTCGGATCTTACTATAGCTAGATTAAACCCTTTAATTTGGGCTATCAATTTTTGAGTTCACCCCAATTTCTTGCTAGACTTACTCTCTTTCTCAAGTAGAGGCTAAGTCAATTAGGCATGAATCGGTGTTTGCAACCACTAATCCTTGAGTTCAAGCAAGAACTAGGATAAATATCACTAACCCAATCACAAACAAGCCCTAATTCAAATGCCCACACTAGGGTTGGGTCACAACCCTAGCTAGAAATTTAGCTACTCATGAAAATTGTATAAATTAAAGAAGAAATAAAGATAGAATCCATAATAATTAATTATGGGATAAAAATCTAGTACAAAATTACTTAAAGTAGTAAAACAAAATGGCCAGGTGCTCTAATGAAAATCAAACTTAACCTAAAAACGACAAAAAGTCCTATTTATACTAAGCTGAAAATATCTGACAAAAATGTCCCTGTAGAGGTTGTGCGGCCGCATAAATTCTGAGCTTGACTGGTCAACTGGGCCTTCTGCGATTGCACAAAGTTGGGATGTGGCTGCACTTCATCAAGTTGTGCGGACCGCATATTTCTGAGTGCGGCCGCACACTTGGCTTGAACTGGGATCTGGACTTGCTTCTGCGGACCACAAATTTTTGAGTGCGGCCGCACACTGGCTTCTGTGACCACACACTATTCATGCGGTCCGCACATTTCAACTCTATGTTCTCTGAATCTACTCCTCAGCGGTCCGCATAATAGTGAATGCAACCGTACACTGACTTCTGCGGTCACACAATACTTGCGCGGTCCGACAGCTTTAATTACTCAAATTTCCAAGTCTCTGAACCTCTATTCTGTGGCCGCACTAGAATTATGCAGCCCGCATACTCTTAGCTTGAATTTAAAAGGGTTCCTTCATTGTTTGCGCCCGCACACAGTATTGAGCGATCCACACTCTAAGCATTTTTCCCCTGTTTTATTCCTTGTCCAATTTTGACTCATTTCTGAATTGATTTTTTCTTTTTGGCTCGTTTCCCAATATTCCTGCAAGAAAGCTCATTTCATTAGTTCTTGGGATACCTTTAAGTATTTTCAAGCTAAAACACAAGTAAAAGAGAGCAAATAAGCGGTCAAAATCCCTACTTATCAGCTGCTCAAGACCTTATGCCGCCGAAAGGGACTTGAATTTTATTGAAATCTAGGGTTTAGGTCATGTTAAAATTGAATTGAATTGAATTGATTATCTAGGGTGTAAATTCAATATTTAAGCTTATATTGACCTGGGTAGTTTTGTTAGGAATTGAATGATTAACTTTGAATTGCTTGTGTTTTTAGGATTTGCTCTTGTGAATTGAACTTTTAGTGTATGAATTGAATGTTTTGGGTAATTAAATTGTTTAGGGTATTATTAATTGAATTGTTTAGGGTATGGGTTGAACTTTTAGGATATGAATTGAACTTTTAGGGGTAATGGTTGAACTTTTTGGATGTGAATTGAACTTGTAGGGATAATTGTTGAACCTTTTGGGTGTAATTATTAAAAATTAATTATTTAATTAACTAAAAATGATTTAATTAATTTATAATTGTAGAATATATTAAGTAGTTGTAATACTTATGGAAATATCTCAACTTTTTTTTATTTATAGATGGAACATCGTACTTGGATGTACACTATGAATTATCCTAATCGAAGGGGATTGCTGGAGGATTTTGTGTAAGGGGTTGATGACTTTATTAGACATGTAATGTAACATTTATCATACCAAATTGAAGGAGTAATTAGGTGCCCTTGTGTCAAGTGAGATTGTGTGAAGTCTAAAAAACCGGAGGAAGTTAAGCTTCATCTTTATAGGAAGGGGTTTATAGAGAATTACTTTATGTGGACTAATCATGGAGAGATCGATGGTAGCCATGGAATATTTCATAACATGGTTGTTGGTGAAAGTAGTGGGTCGGTGGAGAATAGAAATCATGATTCTAGAATTCAGGATATGGTTCCAGATGCTTTTGGGATGTAGTCTGCGGGTGAGCCCAATGAAAATGTTGAACAAACTCCTATTGATGATGCAAAACATTTTTATGAACATTTAGATGAGCTAGCCGTCCACTACGTGAAGGAAGTCCGCACTCAGAGCTGTCTGTTGCAGTTAGATTACTAAGTATCAAATCTGATTGAAATATTTCTCAAGCGGCCATAGACTCTTTAATTGACCCTATGAGAACAAGTTGACCCAAATATCACTTACCTGGTGATTTCTATAAGGCAAAGATATTGGTTTCTAAGTTAGGACTTTCGTTAATGAGGACTGATTGTTGAGAAGATGGTTGCATGTTATATTATAAAGATGATGCAAATTTAGAAAGTTGTAAATTTTTCGAAAAGCCTCGTTTCATAAGGCTTTCCAGCGAGAATATGGTTGTTGTGATGGTGATGCTTTATTTACCTCTTATACCCAGTATAAAGAGATTATATGCGTCGATGAGTTTTGCTCCTCATATGAGCTGACACTTTGAAAATAGAAGACCACCTGGTGTTATGTGTCATCCTTCAGATGGAGAAACTTGGAAGCACTTTGACAGGACATATCCAGATTATGCTAGTGAACCAAAGAACATTCCGTTAGGTTTGTGTGTGTATGGCTTCACGCCTTTTTCTATATCTGCGACACCATATAATGATGTCTTGTCCTTCTTAGACCTTATAATCTACCACCTGAGTTGTGTATAACTAGTCCATATATATTTTTAAATTGTATTATACCCGTTCCACGTAATTCAAAAATTTTGATTGATGTATATTTGCAACCTTTGATTGATGAGCTAAAACGGTTGTGGTATGATGGTGTTGAAACATATGACATATCAACCAAGAAGAATTTCAAATTGCGTGCTAATTTAATGTGGACTTTTAACGATTTCCCTGCGTATGGAATGTTGTCTGGGTGGATCACTGCTAGGAAGCTAGCTTTTCCTTACTGCATGGAAAATGGTAAAACATTCACTTTGAAACATGGATGAAAGCAATCATGGTTTGATTGTCACCGTCAGTTCTTACCTAATGATCATGAGTTTAGAAGGATGAAAAATTGCATTCAAAAAGAATAAAGTGGAATATGATTCGCCAACTCTGATACTTTCAAGTGAGGAAATTTGGGAGAGGGTCCAGAACTTCAGTAAAGTTACTAAGGATCCACCTTCTAGATTCCCCGAATATGGTGCTACTCATAAATGGACGAAATTGAGTATATTTTGGGAGTTGCCTTATTGAAAGAATAATCTTCTCCAAAACAACCTTGATGGCATGCATATTGAGAAGAAATATTTTGATAATTTTTTCGACACAATGATGGATGTTAAAGGTAAGACAAGAGATAACCCGAAGGCTAGAATGGACTTACAAGAATATTACAAGCGACCTGAATTATACTTGTAGACAGCGAAAAAAGGTAAGGTGTTCAAGCCTAAAGAAAGTTACACATTCACTTTGGAGGAAAGACGACAAATTTTTGACTGGGTTACGAAATTGAAAATGCCTGAGGGTTATGCGTCGAATCTAGAAAAAAAGTAGATATGGAGGTAGGGAAGTTGAGCCATTTGAAAAGTCATGACTGTCATGTTTTCATGGAGACCTTAGTGCCTATTGCATTTTGCGGTTTTCTTGAAAGAATTTGGAAACCCATCACACAGATTAGTTTATTTTTCAAAGACTTGTGTTCTACCATCTTAAGGGAAGAAAGCCTACCTCGGATGTATCAGAACATTCGTGTAACTTCTAGTAAGATGGAAAAAATATTTCCATGTGGTTTCTTTGATGTGATGGAACACCTTCTAATCCACCTTGTACACGAGGCACATCTTGGAGGGCCTGTTCAATGCAGATGGATGTATCCTCTTGAGAGGTAATATTATAAGTTTGATGTAATATTCTATTTTAATTAATTGAATGTTCTTGGCTAACATGACATTATGTAGGACAATCGGCAAATGCAAACAATTTGTTAAGCAGATGAATAGGATTGAAGGATCTATATGCAAAGCCTATCTTGCAAAGAAAACTGCAGATTTTTGTTCTTATTATTATGAGAGTGACGTGCCATGTTCTAGGAATAGCCAAAATAGGCACACTGTCGAATGTGTGAAAGATCCATAATATCCACCAATGTCCATATTCAATAAACCAGGTCGATGTTCTAAGGATGTTAGAAAGAGAAGTTTGAGTGATATGGAGTACAAGCCAACTACAATTCATGTGTTACTAAATTGTCCTGAAGTTGTACCATTTCTTAAGTAAGTATTGATTTATTAGCTATCAAGTTGTAAAATTTATTGTGATTACATATTGATGCAACTACTAAAAATATTGGATGTGTCACAGTCACTTCGTGGGTCAATTTGGCCATCATGTTGTATATACAAGTTTTGATACGTGGGTCAAACAGTTTGTAAGTTTATCCAAATAATGTTCTTCTAAAGTTCCCGCTATATATATATATATATATATATATATATATATATATATATATATTCTTTTATGCTAACTTATGATTTTTTTTTAACACTATGTAGGTAAATAATCCAAATAATGGTGTAAATCAAATTTTGAAAGATATATTTTGGGGACCAGGGCATCAGGTCACAACAATGTCTAAGTACGTAGTGAATGGATATAAGTTTCATACAGAGGATTGCTCTAAAATAAATTTATTACAACAATAGTGCGGTGTGGATTCAAGGACGTGATGGTTGTTGATACCCAATTTTTCCTCAAATTATTTTTTAAATTTGCATATATACCTTCAAAATCAAGTTCCATAACAATTGGTATTTTTTCATAATTTTCTCATATGTTTATAAATTTATTCCTAATTTATCCAGTGTTTTTATCTCTAATAATTAATTGTAATCAAATGATTTCAAAGACATCTCTTTACTTAATACATTATTTTTGGCCTTGGTAAGATCAAATTATTTCACAATCGGTCAAATTGGCACATTTTGACTATAATTGCAATAATTTTGCAATTATAGCCTAACCATATATTTTTTATGCTATTTCTATCCAATAATTGGTCATTTATATTTTTTAATACTGATTAACCATTTTTATTTTATCTCTTAATCACCAATTCCATTCTTCTGATTAGTAGTTATTTTAACTAATTTAAATTAAGCATTTAACATTTTAATTGACCTTTCAGAGCCTCGTCGGGTTTTAGCACATGTGGTTGCTCATTCTTTATTATTGGGAGAGATTAAGGCCCGACAATTCTATCATCTGTGCTTAGCAAGGCTTCGGGAGACAGTGGTTTAGGGTAGGGACAAGGAAGCTACTATTGGCGAAGATGGTGTTCTGAAACTTTAGGGCCGCTTATGTGTTCCTAATATTGATGGTCTGAGGGAGAGGATTCTAGAGGAGGCACACAATTCTTGGTATTCTATTCATCCTGGTGCTACGAAGATGTATTGTGACTTGAAGCAGCATTTCTGGTGGAGGCAGATGAAGAAGGACAGCGTGGGGTATGTGACTAGGTGTCTTAATTTCCAGCAGGTGAAGTATGAGCACAAGAGGCCAGGTGGCCTACTTCAGCAGATGCCCATTCCTGAGTGGAAGTGGGAGCGCATCGCTGTGGACTTCATGGTTAGGTTGCCTTGGACTTTGCAGAAGGTGGATGCGGTTTGGGTCATTGTGGATAGATTGACCAAATTGGCGCATTTCATTCCAGTAGCTACTACATATACATCTGAGAGGTTAGCCTAGATCTACATTCGGGAGGTAGTCCGGTTGCATGGTGTGTCGGTATCCATTATATCAGATCGAGGTCCTCAGTTTACCTCACACTTCTGGAGAGCATTGCATAGTGATATGGGCACCCAGATGGACCTCAGCATAGTATTTCACCCTCAGACTGATGGTCAGTCGGAGCGTATAATTCAGATATTGTAGGACATGCTCAGGGCATGTGTGATTGACTTCGGAGGTCAGTGGGACCAGTTCTTGCCTTTGGCCGAGTTTGCTTACAATAATAGTTACCAGTCCAGCATTGAGATGGCACCATTTGAGGCTTTGTATGGTCGGCGTTGTCGTTCTCCTATCGGGTGGTTTGAGCCTTGCGAGGCTAAGATATATGGAACCGACCTGGTGAGGGATGCCTTGGAGAAAGTGAAGTTGATTCAGGAGAGGCTCCGTACAACACAGCCCAGACAGAAGAGTTATGCGGATCAGAGGGCGTGTGATGTATCATTGATGGAGGGAGATAGGGTCCTGTTGAAAGTCTCGCCTATGAAGGGGATTATGAGGTTTGGGAAGAAGGGCAAGATGAGCCCGAGGTTTATAGGTCCATTCGAGGTGTTGAAGCGAGTTGGGGAGGTTCTTTATAAGCTGGACTTGCCTCCCAGTTTATTAGGAGTTTACCCAGTTTTTCATGTATCCATGCTCCGGAGGTGCCACGCCGACTTCTCTCATGTGGTTGATCTCAGCACTATTCAGTTGGATGAGAGGTTGGGCTACGAGGAGGAGCCAGTTGCTATTATTGATAGGCAGGACCACCAGTTGAGGTCCAAGAGAGTTTATGCCGTGAAAGTCCAGTGGAAGGGCCATCCAATTGAGGAGGCGACCTGGGAGTCCGAGGAGGACATGCAGAGCAGATATCCACACATATTCCATATTTCAAGTATTATTCTAGACCCCTTCAAGGATGAACATTTGTTTAAGAGGTGGAGAATGTAACGACCCGACCGGTCATTTTGCGTTATCGGACCCCGTTCCCCTAAATGAAACTTCCCATAGCGGCTTTTTATGATTTATGACTTGCGGGATTGGTGGTTCCTTAAGGTTGGCCTTTAAGGCAAAGTTTAACTTCGGTCAACAACTTGGGTAAACGACCTCGGAATCGAGTTTCGTCGGTTCCGGTAGCTTCGTGTGATGATTTTGGACCTGGGCGTATGTTTGGAGTGGATTTATGATGACCCGGGGGCATTTCAGTGCCCAATATTGAAATAAGAAGTTCCTTAAGTTCCTATGTTGGTTTGGGATGTGTTTTTTTGTTATCGAGGTCCGAACGGAATTCCGAGACCGGGAATAGTTTGATTATGTTAATTATGACTTTCCTGCAAAATTTGGTGTCATTACGAGTTGTATAGGTCGGTTCGACGCATTGTTAGCGAAGTCTAGAAAACTTAAAGTTCCTAAGTTTGGTTCTTGAGGTGTTGAGGTGTGATTTTGAGTTTTAGCGTTGATTTGGGTGTTTGAAGGCTCGAGCGAGTCCGTATTATGATTTGGGACTTGTTGGTATATTTGGACGAGGGCTCGGGTGGGCCCAGGTGCCTCCCGAACACCACACGAGGTCAAAAAACCAGCTAAAACAGGTGTTGGTGCACCTGTTCTGGTGTGACCGCAGGTGCGGTTGACCAGTCGCAAGTGTGGGACCGCTCCTGCGATCCCAGCCTCGCAGGTGCGACCCCCAGTGGTCTGGCCAATTCACGCAGGTGCGGACAAAGTTCTGCAGGAGCATAGCCGCAGGTGCGGTCTCCACTCCGCAGGTGCGGGCCCAGGTTCCCCAGTCCATTTCCGCAGGTGCGAGCCTTCGCTCGCAGGTGCGGTCCTCGAGCTGCAGGTGCAAAAACACTGTCCAGACAGTGTGTTTTTATACACGGGTCTTAACACATTTTTCTCATCTTCTTCTTCTTCCTTGGGGCGATTTCCACCATTATTGAAGGGCAAACGACCTGGTCATTTAAGGTATGTAAAATCTAATCTAATATTAGCTTCATGCATGGATTTCTAGCTTAATTAACTACCTAAATTAGTGAAAAATCAAGAATTGGGTAGTAACCTAGAGCTTGCGATAATTTGAGAATTTACCCGTGAATTTGTTATGAAATCAAGTAAGAAACGTATATTAATGCTCCTTAGGCTTTGGGTGAGTGTTCTCTTCGAGAATTATTGGAATCCAAGCGTGCGGGCCCGGGGTTGGATTTTCGAAATTCTTCAAGAATGTTGAATTATTGAATAAATATGATAATTTTCCCTACTTTGAGCATGCATTGATGTCATTCTACAATATTTGGCTAGTTGCGAGTCGTAGGGTGTAGAGTTCGGAGATTGGGGCGCATCCTCGGTCCAAGGGATAGATTCGACACGAGGTGAGTCTCCTTTCTAAACTTGTAAGAGGGAATTGTCCCCATAGGTGTTATATATATGTTGTATGTAATTGTTTTGGGGCCTACGTGCGTACAACATGACGAGAGCCCATACGTGGAAAATATCGTGCTATGTCGGGTAGTTTTAGGACTCACAAGCATGCCATTACGTGCCTTATGTGTATCTTTAGCCAAACATTGAGTTTCTTATTATCTTTGAACCAATATGCTTATTATGTTTGAACTAGTATGAAAATGGTAGAGAGTTGCCTCTGAATTTCCAGTGAATTAATCCTTGTTACAAGTATAGCCTCTACTGAGCTTATTGATAAATCCGAGATATATATATATATATATATATGTTAATTATATATAAGAGTCAGCACTCGAGTCGCAGGTATGATTCGCGATCGAGGGAAGCTTTATGTTAATTATATATTAGAGTCAGCACTCGAGTCGCAGGTATGATTCGCAATCGAGGGAAGCTTTATGTTAATTATATATAAGAGTCAGCACTCGAGATGCAGGTATGATTCGCGATCAACGGGAGCTTTATGGTAATTATACATAAGTGTGTCAGCACTCGAGTCGCAGGTATGATTTGCGATCGAGGGAAGCTTTATGTTAATTATATATAAGAGTCAGCACTCGAGTCGCAGGTATGATTCGCGATCGAGGGGAGCTTTATGGTAATTATACATAAGTGTGTCAGCACTCGAGCCGCAGGTATGATTCAAGATCGAGGGAAGCTTTATGGTAAATGTATATAAATGTGTCAGCACCCGAGTCGCAGGTCTGATTCGCGAGCGGGGGAAGCTTTACGTCCATTCAGTGTCTAGATATTTCCTTATGACTCTGGCCAGTTATCTTACCCTTGTGTGCGCTTGGGATATTGGGTACTGTTTTCCATTCCTATTGACTTGACAAGATATGTGGGGAAAAAAGGAAAGTGTACATTGTTGCTTATTTTCAGTAGTTTCCTGATTTTCTGTATTTGATAGGTATTTGCTGCCTACTGCCTCACATGTCTACTACATTCCATATATCCTGTTTTACATTATTACTGTTGGGCCTTAGTGAGTGTCATGTCGACCTCTCGTCACTACCTCTTCGAGGTTAGGCGGGATACTCACCGGGTACATATATATTTATGTACTCATGCTGCACTTCTGTACTTAATTGTACAGGTTCTTAGGCTGATTTTTCTGGTTATCCGACCGGAGCTTGACTTATCTTCTGGACCGGATTCCACGGTGAGCTGCACCCCCCTGACGCTTCTCAGCTATTCTATGGATTTATCTTTTTGTTTATTTCTATCTATTCCCCTCAGACAGTAGTACAATTTTGTATCATCTTTTGTATATTCTACTAGTTCGCCTGTTGTCTTGTGACACTAGTTCCTAGCACGCACATAGTAGACTCTTATTTTGGGACTGTATATATATTGGATCACGATCATTTTGGTTGTATGTATTTAAATTGTTAAATGTTTCCGCTTTTATTTAAATGAGCTAAGTTTAAAACTTTGGAAAATATGTGGGATTGGTATGTTAATAAGGAAAATCTCACTAGTAAACAACTGTTGGCTTGCCTGACTCCGGCGTTGGGCGCCATCACGACCCATATGGGATTTTGGGTCGTGATAGAAACCCTAATTACTAGTCTCTAATTTTCTTAGATCTGTAACAGATCTTGGCATATTATGAGCCATTTTTGGTGTTTTCAAAGGTTGTTCTGTTTTCCCCAAAATGATTCTTCATCTTCAAACTAGGGTTTCATAACCTCTTTTTAAAATTGTTTTCCTATGATTCTTCAGTGTTATCCTAGGATTTCTACTGTGTTTTAGCGATTTATTTAAGTCTCTCTCTTTATATGAGTTGTTTTGTTAAAACCCTAGTCTTTAGTCCTAAACCTTGAGTTCCTAATTTTGTCTCTGATAATATGTTTGCATATGTGCTTGCGTCTCATGAGCTTTATGATTCTCTGAAATTTACCCTATGTTGTTCATCTATGTCTTTGATTTTCTTTTTTTTCCCGTTACATTAATGTTTACTCTGTAATTCATGTGAATCCCTAATTTCGTATGATTTTACTCCACTATGATTACTAGGGTTTCAGATTTCTTGACCATTATCTATTTAATTCGTGTTGACTTCCTTTAGCTGATGTTGTCCTAATTCGAGTCCTTGATTCCCTGGGATTAGTGTCCTTCACTGATCTCCTATGGTAATACATTACTAATTTTGACGCATGAGTTATTCACTTGCCTTATTTGATTGATTCTACTGTTAATCGATTCTTATAGACCTTTCCTTAATTAGATTTTCTGAACCTAGACTAATTACTTGTTCTATATGCCGAAATTATTTCCCTCTGTGGTATTCCATTCATACTTGATACTTTCCCTAATTAGTGCTAATTTCCTGAGATTTGAACCTCACTCGAGAGTTTCTTGCTGATTTCCATCATTCACTACCTTATTTTCGTAGTTGATTATGCTGATTCTTATGACATTCCTTAGTTAATATGTTATGTACCTAGCCTAATTACCTGCCCTATACTTGTATTAGTTTGAAATATTCCTTATGTATTATATGTCATCCATGTGGTATCTTTCCTTATTTGTCACATGTCCATTACCGCTTGAAATTTAACCCGTTAATTAGAGGAAGTACTTAAACTGATTGATTCTGATTCCCCTAATTGCTACCTGACTTTGATCTGCACCTTATTTACTACTGTTTTCAAAGCTATATATACCCAGGCCTCTTATTTTCCAAACACACGAACTGATATGTTCAACTCTCTCTCTCACACAAACAAATAAAAAACACTATGTTCTCTTTTATGTGCTAGCTACTACTATTCTAAGTTAGCCGGCTGCAAGCCAAGGCTAACTATTGTGCATCTCCTACTTCCTGTTTGTGTTACTGCTTTCTTCACTTCACTGGTATGTGCTAATTCATATTTCAGTTCTCAAGCCAACATGTTTCTATTACTGTTGTAATTCAGTGTGTTTCTAATTTGCTTTTACTAATTATTCAACATGTATCTAGGATCCTGAACTCCCCTCTGCCTGTTAAGTTTATGATTTACTTGTCAATGACCAACATGTTTATGTTTCTTGTGTGAATCCCCATGCCTATGATTGGTACATTAGTGATCATGGTCTTAGTTGTTTAGTGTTGATATGTTAACATAATCCAGTACTTTACTGTACCCCTAATCCTCTGAACCCTTAGGAGCTTCTAATTGCATGCCTATATGTGTGTCTGCCTGCTACATGTTTGCCCTCACATGCTCTGTATTTGTCCCTCAAATCCCATTACCCATGTTTGTGATTGTTGAAGTATCCATGGTCCTTTGTGTGATGTTGAACTTTTATTCCAATCAAGTTTCCCTCTTCAAAACTATTTTTTCTTACTTACCCTTTCTCAAAACTGTTTTCTTACTTAAACCCTTTTAAAAAATAAAAAGCACTCTCACATATACTCTTAGAAATCTAGGTGCTGCCCCTTCTTTGTGAGCATTGCCTTGGGACCCTTGAGCTCCATCTGAACTTTGATACACAGAGGCTGGCCATTCCACACTGCACTTACTCTATGTTGGCTATGAAATCTGGGTTTGTGCACTACCCCGGGAGCCCTTGAGGTCCTTAGGAAACTCTAACACATCCGGATTAAGAGAAGGTTGTGAAATAATACTTGGCATTGGGGACTTGGAGACTTGAGCCTATTCTGTAGGCTCCCTATAGTTAACTTCTTATTTTCCTTCTATTTCAGTTGTGTAATTCTTATTCAATGGCCTGTAATAATTATTTGTAAATAACTCTGGGGTCGGATAGTGAGAAATAGATGGGTGATATGCATGTTGTAGTATAATTAAGGGTAGAAACCATGATTCTAGGTTTATTTTCTCTATGCGCAATAGCAGCCATGTTTAGGTACACCATGTCATGCATTAGATATCATGCTACTTAGGATTTATGTGCATTCGACATCTCCACGCTTAGAAATCCTACCTATAGGATAAATAATTACAATAAAATAAGTTGCTATTACGTGATTCTGCCCATGTTCTGAAATTTCACTAGAAGTATTGTCTTAGGATAAATAAGCTGTAATCATGTCTCATCATGCTATACACGTAGATATCCTGTTCTAGGTGAACAACCATTAAAAATTCATCACCTATGCTATTCCTAAAAGTGTGCATAATGCTATGATTCTATGTGCATTTAGAAATCATGTTTAAGTTATTATGCATCATGTTGCATTAGATATCATGCTATAGGATCGAATCTATTTAGCTGCATTTACTCTAAACACAGAACAGTCCCCTGTTCTTAGCAACTGGTAATTAGTCTTTGTACATCTTCACACCTAGAATCGCATGTTATTAGCTATAAACAACCTAGAGTCATTAACAAATCTGAATAAATGTTGCATGTTATCCAACACTTAGGCAAGCCATATGTAATTAACTTAAAAAAGATAAAATCATAACTATTTTTGTGATCATGTTTAACTAAATTAATATGGACCTTAATTGTGTATGAGACATGCTGTTTATGTGTACTATGTGTGGAGAAATATTTGAGCCTTTATCTGTATTGCATGCTTTCCTTTATTTGCAGTCCTACTTGTTTTGTTATTTGTCGCCTTAGAATTTTAACTTTAAAACCTGAGGGTCTGCCTAGCACCTCCTTTTAGGATAAGAGTCTTAATTTCCTCCGGGATTGATAGGAAGGGATGGGTAACATCATGCAATAAAGGTCAAGACCAACACTCGTTTTAATAACCTTACGGGGTGGGAAAGGTAGAATATGGATATGATGACCGATGCGCTAATACCATGTGTAGCCCCTCTTCGAGGAGTGATTACCGGGTATTGGATTAATGTGATCCATATTATTATAAACCTAGGACACCTTTATATGCTAGCTCGTAATTCCTTTTCAAAAGCTAATCTTCTTTACTGTTTTCTAAACATCTACATGCTTAAGACGTAAATCCCCTCTTATTTGAGCCTTTACTTGTTATTTGCTAGTTGTACAAATTCACGAAATCATTTGGCCGCGAACCACACTTGTGGATCCTGAGGGGTGCCTAACACCTTCCCCTTAGGATAATTTCAAGCCCTTACCCAAATCTCTGGTTAGCAACGTAGTTATAATTGAACCTCTTAGGTTCCCTAATGCACCGTTAAAATCGGTAGGTGGTGACTCTTCAAAATATGCAAACCCCTTTCCCAAAAGGAACGAGTTGTCCCAAACAATGTCATAAACCTGATTCTGCGAGGAAAAAAAGAGGGTGCGACAATGGCAACCAAGTTGGAGATATTGATTATTATGGTGTGGTTAAAGAAATATTATAACTAGAATATACAGATTGGACATATAAGGTATTGATACCCTTTAGATGCAAGTGGTTCGAACCAAATCCAACATGAGGTACTAGATTACACCACAATACAACATAATTGAGGTTAATCATACGAGGGAGTATGATCGCCATGATCCTTTCATAATTGCACATAACGTTAGGCAAGCGTATTATTCTCCCTATCCATTGCGGCGGAATAAGTCTGATTGGTGGGTTGTAATCAAAACTAAGCGTGTAGGTAAGGTGGGAGTCGAGAATGTGTTAGATGTTGCATATCAAAATGATATCTTCAATGTTCACCAAATAGTGCACGATCAGTTAGAAAATGATTTGGAACATCCTGAATGCATATTGGAAGAAATTGATATAAATGAAGTAATAATTATAGAAAATGAGGATGAAGAATAAACTGATTAAATTCAAACAAGTGAGGACAAGGAATTCTCGGACGAGGAAAAATACATCTACGAGGATTAAAAGGTTGGTTTTTTAAAGAACTCTCGTGTTATGACTAGTTTCTTGTATGTTTCAATCTAAATATGTATTATATTATGCAGATGGAAGTCAAGGGTCAAGGTAAAAATGACCCTACTAGTTCTCAGGTCGAGAAAAGGTTAGGAAAGAGGAGGGTAGAATTTGGGGATAATAATACTCCCTATTTTCCACCCTCTTCAGAGATGCCTATGTCTTATCCTCCACCAGACGGATATATTGAGCCACCACATCATCACGAGGCTTATACCATCATATAGACAACATGTATTCCCTTATAGGGACATAGGACTATGCGTCAGACATACAGTCCAGCTGCCTCACAGCCACGTAGATCGCATCCATCTGCATCACAGCCATGTGGATCGCATCCCTACATATCACAACCACATGGATCGCAGCCATCCATATCACAGCCACTCGGGTCACAGCCATCAGTATCACAGCCACATGGATCGCATCCAGCTATGTCGCAGTCACAGAGATCACATCCATCTTCATCATCTGCTCCATCAATTTCAGGACTTCGCCTACGAGACCGTAGCTCTGATCTCCCTACACCTTCTACACATGCCTCTGATACACATGATGAGGATGATGATCCAGAGGTAGTGCATTATGATCGCTATGGCAGGATCATCATAGTCCTGGAGGGTAACGGGTAAGAGTTATTTGTTATTTTTGCATTTATTGTTTTATAATGTTTTTACTAATATAGTCATGTGCTTTTATTATTAAATTTCAGGTACAAGCCGGGTAAGCAGACTATCAATATAATCACCAATACGATCAAAAAGCTTTATGATGGCCCTTATGTGACTTGGACTGATTTTCCATACTCGTTAAAGGAGCAAATTTTCAATCAGTTTAAGGTATAAATGTTCTTTTAACCAGTTTAATAATTTATTTATGACATTTCCATCTAATATTTAACTTTTTAAATGCAGAGCAAGTGTGTATGGGGAGACCTCTATAGCGATGAAGTGGCTGTAAATTTTTAACATAAAGCCCGCAAGAGATTGTCAGATCATTTCTTGGATGGTCGAAAGAAGAACAAGAGGCCTGACTAATATCTGCAGCATTTATGAGATGATTTGTTAAGGAAATGGTAGACCAAGGTTTTCTTACAGAAGAGCGAAAAAGGAAATAAAGCTCGTTCATCTGAGAAGGGAGGCTCCTTGCACACTAGGGGTGCTATCAGCATCGAGACAATAAGAAAAAGATTGGTAATTGCTTAAGTTATTTTACTTTTCTAAGTATATCAATCCTATTTACTAACTAAAATAATTTTTTTTTTCAGGAAAAGAATTATGGGCATCCAATGAGCCATGATGAGCTATTTAAGGAGACGCATATTTTAAAGAAGAAGAAAGAAGGAGATGGATATAGGTGGGTCGAGGAACGGGCAGAGACTGCATACGTAAGGTTTCAATTTTTTAAAATGATATAATGTACTTTTATAAGAATTTTTAAGTAATAATTTAATTTAAAATAATGTAGGGTCGCTACCAAACTAACGTGGAGGGATTCATTCGTAGTCAGCCAGTTGGTGAATCGGGTGAGTCAACCCAACCTTCGGACAAGGATGCTGAAAGAATATGGTTGGAGGCTGTTGGCGGTCAAAAAAGGGGGAAGGTATACGTGCTTCCTAAGAAAAAATTCCATCGCTATAGGTGTGGAATGCAAGGAATACGGACTTTCTCACAGGGAGAGGAACTTAATAAGGAGAGCCTCTTGGCTATGTGGGAGACAGTGACAAAGCTTACATCCGATCTAGAAGCGGACAAGGAAAGAGAAAGGCTTAAAGATGCTCAATTCCTTGGTATGCAAGCTCATATCAGAACTCTCCTTACTACTGGAGATTTTCCGTTGCCCCGGTCTCATGAGTCATCGCTAGAGGCTCGGCCTCCATGTGATTGTTCCTCCCGTCCTCCCCGTGATTGTTCCTCCCGTCCGACCCGTGATCGTTCTTCCCGTCCTCCAGAAGACCGTTCTTTATACCGTATTGTAGATGAAAGTTCATCATATGATGATGATGTTGTAGAAAATATCCCTTGACCGGTACTTTGATATACTTTAAACTAGACTAATATAACTAGTTTTGAATTAGATTGAACAATTTTGAACTTGTTGTAATTACTTAGTTTTTGCTTTGGATTGTGATGTTTAATTCAACTTTAATTTGTTAGTTTTAAAGTATTAATTGGATGTTTGGTTGTTCTTATTGTTGTTGGATGTTTGGTTGGGTTTGTGGTGAATTAGGGGTTGTATGTGGTGAATTGGTGGTTATTAGATGTGAATTGGGGATATTGATATGTTTTTTTATTTTTCAGGTGGCATACCTACCAAAACAAGCATTTTCTGCCAAAATTAATCCCAGAAAACTGACAAACCTTGGTCGGTATCTTATAAAAAAAAAATTAAATTGCAAATTACCGACCAATGTTAATATTGGTCGGTTAATGCACATTGAATTCCCAGAAATTCAACATTACCGAGCACAGTTGGTCGGTAAGTTGCCTGCCCTGTCCAGTTTACCGACCAACGTTGGTCGCTATTTATTAAATTTTAGTTATTTATAAAAAACATATTTTCCAATACCGACCAAAATTGGTCGGTAAGCAAAATTAATAAATGTAATATACCGACCAAGTTTGTTCGGTAAAATCAAATTATTAAAATAACATTCCAACCAATGTTGGTCAGTAAGTCAACTAAATTGTCATATTGTCGTGTAGAGTATACCGACCAATGTTGGTCGGTATGATCTTCTGACCTTCAAAATAACGACCACACGTTAATGATCGTGTTTTCGATGTTTATTGGCAATTACCGACCTACTTTGGTATGTTTTGTGGATGAATTTTCCCAGATTTCTAATAGTGATTTTCAATGTTTCTGATATATTTAAATACATATAAAAAGATTTTCATCCCATAGAAAATCAGGAAAAGAAAAGAATAAATAGAATAGTGCAATTCAAACTCACATGCGCGGTACAATGCTAGGAAAACTCTCATCGCTACCACTAATTAATTCTTTCATATCTGCAGCGTGGTGCAATTATTTGAAAATAGTCCATAATGAAGTTTGAAATTTCTGGAATCCAATTTTAAAATGTTAAAAGGAGATATGGAGATGGGTTAGATAGTGAGAGCTTGAGTCGGTTACAAAGAGAAGGAGAGAAAAAATATTAATTGTATTTCTTCAATCTTAATTACAATGTATATGTACATGCCTATTTATGCAACTCACTAACTAAGTACTACTCTATATCCATCAAGTACAACTGTCACAGCTACTAATATTTCTACACTCCCTCTCAAGTTGGGTGATGAAATACATTGATCATCCCTAACTTTCATAACATTCCGCTGTGCAGTTGTTCCCCAAAGCCTTAGTTAGAATGTCTACAACTTGCTCTTTGCTGGCAACATATTCTGTCTTGATTAACCCCTGTTGTAGTTTTTCTCGGATGAAAAAATAGTCTATCTTTATGTGTTTGGTATGCTCATGGTACCTGGGATTCGATGTTATTTGAAGAGCTTCCTTATTATCACATAATAACTCCATTGGTAGATCAACCTTCATTCCTAGTTCCTCCAACAACCCATGCAACCAAACCAATTCTACTACTGTGGTTTCCATACTCATATACTCAGCCTCAGTTGAGCTTCTCGATATTGTACTCTGCTTCTTGGACCTCCAGGAAATTAGTGACTCTCCCAGCTTTATGCAGAAACCAGTAACAGATTTTCTAGACACCATACAAGATGCCCATTTAGCATCACAAAAAATCAGTGATCTTCCTGGACTTGTTGATGCTCATCAGAAGTCCTAAGCCTGGTTGGCTTTTCACATACTTGACCACCCTTGATGCAGCTTCATAGTGTGACTTTTTTGGAGCATGCATAAACTGGCTCAAAGTTTTGACTGCAAAGGATATGTCTGGTCGTGTGATTTCCAGATAGAGCAGTCTTCCCATCAATCTCTCATAAGGTCTTCTATCTTCCATCTCTTTATCATTGTCAAGTTCTAACAATTTGTAATACTCCAAACTAGTGAGCTTCTGGTTCTGCTCCAAAGGGGTTATAGCATGCTTTCCTCCCCCCCAAAGTCACATTCTGATATCAACTCTAGGGTATATCTTCTCTGGTTCATGAGTATACCTTTGGATGACCTGGTAAACTCTATCCCCAAGAAATACTTCAACTCACCCAAGTCTTTCATTTTGAAGTTGCTGTTAAGTATGTGCTTGGCCTCTTCTATTAGCTTGATGTCACTACCAGTAATAAGCAAATCATCAACATTAGGATTGTGCACGGATCGTATCGGATTTAGCACATTTCAGATTTCGGATTCTAGAAAATGCAACCTGAATCTGATCCGAATTATATCAGATTGGATTCCATTTTAAAGTTTGGATCGGATCGGATCGAATTTTGGATCGGATTATTATGCCTCAAAGTTGCAAACTAATATGTATATTTTCTTTATAAAAGAGGCAATGTATTAAGAAAAATTCATGTTTATACAACTATGAGAGTACTATGGTGCCAATATAGCTAAATATATCAATTGTAAAGGTAATAACTTGGAGGAAGATGTAAAGAAAGTACTGACTATCCGAAATTAACGTGTAGTACTTATACATTGCCTAATAATTTCGGATTTCAGATCAGATCGGATTAAAATATACCAATCCGAATCCAATCCGAAATTTGAAATTTTAATAAACACAATCCGAGATCCGATCCAATCCAATCCAAAATTGGAAATTCGAAATTGAATGGATGGGTTCGGATTTTGAATATCCGATCCAAATGAACAGATCTAATCAACATACACTAATATTATGACAATGTGTGTATCCTGCCTTTTAGTAAATAGGGAATAATCTAACTTGCTTTTAGTGAAACCTGAGTTGATATGAGCAGTGGTAAGCTTCAAGTTCCATTGCCTGCTTGCTTGTTTGAGGCCATATAGTGATTTGACGAGCTGGCAAACCTTATTCTCCCCCTGGATACTAAATCTCTGTGGCAAGGACATGTAGACTTCCTCAAATAAGTCTCCCTGAAGGAAGGCATTGTAGACATCCATCTAGTAAAGTGGCCAATTATGCTGAGCAGCCAAAGACACAACACATCTGACAGACACCATCTTTACTACAGAAGAGAAGGTGTCATGGTAATCCAGACCCTCCTGTTGGGTAAAACCCTTGGCCACCAATCTGGAATTATACCTTTCAACACTACCATCTGCCTTATACTTCATCTTATACACCAACTTACATCCAATAGTTGTTTTTCCTACAGGAAAATCTACCACTTCCCATGTATGATTGTCGGTGAGGGCCTCAATCTCAAGCTTCATAGCCTGAATCCAGTTGATATCCTTGGTAGCTTGCTCAAATAATGCAGGTTCAACGATAGACGAAAAGTCTGCCAGGTAGGCTTGATAGGAAGAAGAAAGGGAAGAATAAGATAGGGAGGCAGAGATTGGGTAGGGGATGACAGAAGAGTGGACATAATCTGTGAGCCATATGGCAGGTTGATATGTCCTAGTTGACGTTCTCAAAGGTGGTAGTGGTACATAAGATGAGTGGGAAATGAAGGTAGATGATAGGCCAGGGGATGTAGGTTGAGACGTAGGTGATTGAGGAATAGTGGAGTCTAGAGATGGCAAGGAATCAGTGATGCTTTGTTCAGGAGATTTAGAGACTGGACAATTTGGAAAGGAATCATCTGTGAATAATGGAGTAGTAAAAAAAGAGGTAAATGGTTCAAGGAAGGTAGACTTGGGAAATCTGAAAGGAAACACTGACTCTCTAAAGGACACATTTCTACTAACAAATAAATACCCAAAGGCAATATTGTACAGCTTGTAGCCTTTTTGAGTATTTGGATATCCCATAAACACAGTTGGGATTACTTTGGAGGAGAATTTGCCAGTGAAGTTGGGTTTGTTGCATAACAAAAACAACCAAACACCTTGAGATGTTGAAATGAAGAGGGTTTACCATGAAAAACTTCAGAAGGAGATTTTCTAGAAAGGACTGAGGAAGGCAATATGTTTATCAGGAACATAGCAGTAAGAATGCATTCACCCCATAACTTTAGAGGTATATAATCTTGAAACTTGAGTGCCTTTTCCATCTCAAGCAAGCGCTTGTGCTTCCTCTCAGCCACCCCATTCTGTTGAGGGGTATGAACACATTAACTTTGATGCACTATTCCAAGAGAAGTAAAAGAGTATTACATTGAAAATTTAAAATTCAAGTCCATTGAAGGTGCTAGAAGGTCCGGTGAATTGTGGTAGAAAATTAAGGGGAAATTCCGATTCAAGGTGTGTATGGCTAACTTTAATCTTTCTAGAGTTACCTTGTTGGTATTCGAGCACACGGTATGAAATTCTTGCTGAGCATATGTGAATTGATTGTCCTGCTGTGTCGAGGTGTACGAGCTCATTCTCTGATTTTTCTGAAGTCAATTACCATGCTAATTGAGATTATGAAGGAAAATTTCTTATGCTTATCCTATCATATAAAAGGTTTGTTAAATGTTCAAATATGTCGATATGGCAGTATGTGCTACTAAATGAAAGAATCTTAATGTACCTTAATGTGGGAATGTATCTAATTGCTAAGGGTCGAGTGTGGAAAATGATGAAAAGAAAATGTGGGTTGATTTAATTGAGTTAAATAGTGATGGCAACACCATACATGAAATTACTGTTTGGTAAGGATTATTGTGTCTTGATTTCATATATTTGTTGGTTGATATGAACTTATGTTCTTGATAATGAAGATCATGTGATAAAATTATTGGTTGTTGTTAATACCAAATGTGAATGTACGGTTGGATCGGGTTGCGTGCCGCAACACGAAGTAATAAGGGTGAATTGTGATTGTACGATGGGATCAGGTTGCACGCTGCAACATGAAGTAATAAGGGTGGAGAGGAAATAAGGGCGAGATGAGAATGTACAGTGGGATCGGGTTGCGCGCCGCAACAGATGAGCAATTGAAACAAGTAAATGTGAAATCTTCCTTTGTGATTTTCTGTATACCTGTGTGGTACTTGTGTGGTTACCCTGACTGTTTTCTAATTGTGTACTGTTTGATTCTACTTAGAATAAACTTTGTTCATACATACTGGTACTATTCAACGGTACTAACGTCCCTTTTGCCAGGGGCGCTACATCTTTTATATGGATGTAGGTGGTTCCACAACAGGTAGCTCAGACCGCCGATAGTGGTGTTTCCCCTTCATACCTTCAGCAGATCCTGTGAGCCCCATTTCCTCTCGGGACCGTGTGTAGTCTATATCATCTCTTTTGTATATGTTATGTCTTCTAAGGTATAACCAGGTCCTTGTTGCCGGCAAGTATTGTGTAAACCCTTAGTACTATTAGAGACTCCGTAGACATGATATGGGTTGTACATATATGTATTTTTGGGCAGTAGTTTGTCTACTAGAAATCATGGTCCAAATCAGAATTATTGTATGTTTTGTGATTACCAAATGTTGAAATCATAAGGGATGAAATGAACTCAAGTAGTAGATTCATGCTTAAACTCTAAATTGCTAATTCATGTGGAATAATGTATACTGTAAACACGAGGTAACGCGTTGGGTAGGAAAGGCAATCCAGGTCCGCTTGACCGGGATCATCCGGTTGGACGCCGGTCTCGTTCCTCGGTTTTGGGGCGTGACAAACTTAGTATCAGAGCCTAAGGTTTTTAAAAGTGTCCTAGGATGTCTTGTAGCCGTGTCTAGTAGAGCCCTTCTTATCGGTGTGTTGTCGACCACATCTATAATTAAGGGGCTGCATGGACATTTAGGAAAATACCCTTTCATTGTTACTCTGTATCGTGCGATGTGGTGAAAGGTGAGGTTGTCTATCTCTAACTCGTGCATTGTTCCAATTTTCAGTAAATGGCACCCAAGAAGAGAGCCCGACTCGGCCCAGAGGCCAATGCCACCCCAGGAGTGGCCGTGAATTCTTTATCTGATGGTGCGGGTGAGAATGATTCCCCGACCCTGAATCTGCCTGACTCTTCCATCCCAAGCCAGGATATTCCTATTCCTGCTCCAGCGGAAGGTGCTATAGTCCCTCCCACTGATGTTCCTAATCCTTCCTCAGTCCCAGCTTCTGGTCCCGGTATTTCTGACAGGGACCTCAGGGGAGCTATTCAGATGTTGACCCAGCTAGTGGCCTCCCAGGCCCAAAGATCAAGTGTTGCCCCTGCATCCTCTAGAGAGCAAGAGGATTCTTCAGGTTCCAGGGTCAACTAGTTTCTGCAGTTAGCCCCTCCAGAGTTCACAGGCCCAGAGGCAGATCCTCAGGATTTTATAGATGAAATGTACAAGACTCTCTGGGTTATGAAGGCTACAGAGACAGAGGGGGTTGAGTTGGCTTCTTATCGGTTAAAGGGAGCAGCGTATTCGTGGTTTGAGATGTGGGAGGGGTCCCGTGGGGAGGGGAGCCCTCCGACGAAATGGGATGAATTTGTTGATGCTTTCATGGATCATTTCTTTCCTGGCGAGACTATGGAAGCTCGTGCTGCAGAGTTTGAGGTCCTTAAGCAGGGCAACATGAGTGTGTGGGAGTACCACATGGAGTTCATGCGCCTGTCCAAATATGCCACCCACATGATGCCGACTATGGAGGCCAGAGTTTGACGGTTTGTTCAGGGCCTTGGTCCCTTGGTTGTTAATGAAGCTGCTACAGCTGCCTTGCATTCGGATATGAATTATGGGAAGATCGTGGTATTTGCCCAGGTCACAGAGGCTCAGAGAGAGAGTGTGGTAGTAGGACCCGGTCAGCGGGCAACCCTGGGAGTTCAGTTGTAGGTGGGAAATCAGCCCATGGGAGAGGGTCATCAGGGTCATCCCAGTCTTATGCTCAGTCCTCAGCCAGTGCCCCGTCATTAGGGCATAGTTATCAGCTGGGGGGTCACTTTTGACCAGGTTTAGATAGCAGAAGGTTCCATCAGTCGGGTCGTTCAGTGGGAGGTTCCAGCAGCAGCGGAGGGTCCCATGCCCTAAGCGTGGGAGGTCTCATTCTGAGCCTTGTTACTTGGACATACCGGTATGCTATAGATGCGGAGAGAGAGGCTATATCCAGGGAGACTGTCGTGCACCCAGTCAGGGTGCGGGTAGGGGTACTTCTCAGCCATCCAGCTCTTTAACCGCTACATCTTCAGCATGCCCTATAGCTTCAGCAAGGCACGATACAGTTAGGGGTGGAGCCCGGGGTCGAGGGGGACCTAGTCGGTTCTATGCTTTGAGTGGTCGCCAGAGTGCGGAGGCTTCCCCAGATGTTGTCACAAGTATTCTGACTGTTCAGTCATATGATGTTTATGCTCTTATTGATCTCGAGTCTTCTTTGTCATATGTTACTCCATTTATTGCTTCAAGTTTTAGGATAGAACCCGAACAACTTCACGAACCGTTCTCTGTGTCGACTTCGGTTAGTGATTCCATTACGGTCGTGCGAGTCTATAGGAATTGTGTTGTCACGGTGCGTGGTCGCGATACCATGGACGATCTTATTGAGTTAGAAATAGTAGACTTTAATGTAATTATGGGGATGGATTGGCTCTATTCGTGCGTTGCTAAACTCGACTTCCAAACCAGGATTATGAGGCTTGAGTTTCCTAATGAATCAGTTATCGAGTGGAAGGGGAATAATGTTGGGCCAAGAGGTAGGCTTATTTCCTACCTTAAATCCTCAAAGATGATCAGAAAAGGGTGCATCTACCATTTGGTCCGGGTTGCGGATACCACTTCTGAGGTGCCTACTCCTAAATCTGTGCCTGTTGTGAATGAATTTCTTGAAGTATTTCCGGACGAGCTTCATGGGATTCCTCCAGATAGAGAGACCGATTTCGAGATTGATGTATTTCCAGATACGCAGCCAATATCTATTCCACCTTACCGAATGGCGCCAACAGAATTGAGAGAGTTAAAAGAACAATTGAAAGATCTATTAGAAAAAGGTTGTATTCGGACAAGTGTGTCGCCTTGGGGCGCACCGGTTCTTTTTGTCAGAAAGAAAGACGGATCGCTTCGGATGTGTATAGATTATCGGCAGCTCAACAAGGTCACTGTAAAAAACAAATACCCATTGCATCAGATAGATGATTTGTTCGACCAGTTGCAAGGTGCTAGGTTCTTCTCAAAGATCGATTTACGGTCCGGGTATCACCAGTTAAAGATCAGGGAGTAGGATATTCCTAAGACTACCTTCAGGACTCGATATGGGCACTTTGAATTTCTGGTAATGTCTTTTGGGCTAACCAACGCCCCAGCCGCTNGGATAGATGATTTGTTCGACCAGTTGCAAGGTGCTAAGTTCTTCTCAAAGATTGATTTGCGGTCCGGGTATCACCAGTTAAAGATCAGGGAGCAGGATATTCCTAAGACTACCTTCAGGACTCGATATGGGCACTTTGAATTTCTGGTAATGTCTTTTGGGCTAACCAACGCCCCAGCCGCTTTTATGGATCTTATGAATCGGGTTTTCATATCGTTTCTTGGCTCCTTTGTGATTGTCTTCATTGAAGATATCCTTGTTTATTCGCGAAGTCAGGAAGATCATGCTACTCACCTTAGGGCAGTTCTGCAGACTCTTCATCAGCACCAGTTGTATGCAAAGTTTTCAAAATGTGAATTTTGGCTAGAATCAGTCACCTTTTTGGGCCATGTTGTTTCCCGGGAAGGGATTCGGGTTGATCCCTAAAAGATTGCAGCGGTAAAGGATTGGACTAGGCTAATGACCCCAACAGAGATTCGTAGTTTCTTGTGTCTAGCTGGGTATTATCAAAGATTTATGGAGGGATTCTCTACCCTCGCCTCCCCATTGACTAAGCTGACACAGAAGGTGGTTAAGTTCCAGTGGTCCGATGCTTGTGAAAAGAGTTTTCAGGAATTGAAATTGAGATTGACTACGGCGCCAGTGTTGAGCTTGCCAGAGGGTACAGACGGATTTGTGGTTTATTGTGATGCTTCAAGGATTGGTTTGGGGTGTGTGTTGATGCAGTGCGGGAAGGTTATAGCGTATGCTTCTAGGAAACTCAAGAGTCACGAGAAGAATTATCCGATGCATAATTTGGAGCTCGCAGTGGTTGTGTTTGCACTAAAAATCTGGCGGCATTATCTTTATGGGGTCCATGTGGACGTGTTCATAGACCACGAGAGTCTTCAATATTTATTCAAACAAAAGGAGTTAAACTTAAGGCAGCGGAGGTAGTTAGAATTGCTCAAGGATTATGATATGAATATTTTGTACCATCCAGGAAAGGCAAATGTGGTAGCCGACACTCTTAGTCTGAAATCCATAGGTAGCTTGGCTCATTTGGAAGTAGGTCAGAGGCCATTGGCTCGGGAGGTTTATCAGTTGGCTAGTCTAGGGGTCTGTCTTTTGACCTCAGACGAAGGGGATGTCGTGGTGCGTAATGGAGCATAATCTTTATTTGTAACGGAAATCAGGGAAAAGCAATTCATAGATCCAGCATTGGTACAGTGGAGAGAGGCAATTCTGAATCATAAGACTACAGCATTTTCACTCGGCAATGATGACGGTGTTTTGCAGTGCCAAGGGAGACTATGTGTTCTGGGCGTGGATGATCTTCGGGAAAGGGTAATGGGAGAGGCTCACAATTCCAGGTATTCAGTACACCCAGGTTCTACGAAGATGTATCATGATCTCAAAGAGATTTATTGGTGGAATGGAATGAAGAGGGGTGTTGCGGGCTTTGTGGATAGGTGTCCGAATTGTCAGCAAGTGAAGGTCGAGCATCAGAGGCCCGGTGGATTGGTGCAGCTTATGGAAATACCAATGTGGAAATGGGAGATGATCAATATGGACTTTGTGGTAGGGTTACCCCGCACTCAGCGCAAATTCGACTCAATTTGGGTGATAATGGATCGACTCACGAAATTAGCTCACTTCTTGCCAGTCAAGTCCACCGATACTGCGGAACAGTACGCTTAGTTGTATATCAAGGAAATAGTCAGACTCCATGGCACTCCAGTATCTATTATCTCGGATCGAGGGGCCCAGTTCACAGCTAACTTTTGGAAGAAGTTTCAGCAAGGTTTGGGTATGCAAGTAAATCTCAGCACAACATTCCACCCACAGACTGATGGGCAGGCAGAGCGAACCATTCAGACGCTTGAAGATATGTTGCGGGCTTGTGTATTAGATTTCAAGGGTAGCTGGGATGATCACTTGCTGCGTATAGAATTTTCTTATAATAACAGTTTCCATACTAGTATTCAGATGGCCCCATTTGAGGCATTTTACGGAAGGAGGTGTAGGTCTCCGATTGGATGGTTCGAGGTTGGCAAGGTGGAACTGCTAGAACCGGATTTTGTGCACCAAGCTATGGAAAAAGTTAAAGTCATTCAGGAAAGGATGAAGACTGCTCAGAGTCGCCAGAAATCCTATGTGGACGTTCGTCGAAGAGATTTGGAGTTTCAAGTAGATGATTGGGTATTCTTGAAGGTGTCTCCCATGAAAGGAGTAATGCGGTTTGGGAAGAAACGGAAATTGAGCCCTAGGTATGTCGGGTCCTATCGGATCGCTCAAAGGATAGGACAGGTGGCTTATAGGCTGGAATTACCCCCTGAGATGTCATTAGTGCACCCAGTGTTTCATGTGTCCATGTTGAAGAAGGTGATTGGGGATCCATCCATCATTGTGCCGGTGGAGACGGTTGAAATTAATGAAGGATTGTCATATGAAGAGTTTCCAGTTGCGATTCTTGATAGGCAAGTCCGTAGATTAAGGAACAAAGACATTGCTTCTGTTAAAGTATTATGGCGGAGTCAACAAATCGAAGAAGCCACATGGGAAGCGGAAAATGAAATGAAAGAGAAATATCCCCACCTGTTTGAATAAGTCTGGTAGTGGTTTTGAAAGTTGTCATTCCTAAGAAATTATATATTGTGTTAAATTTTGTGCAAGAACACTCAATTCCCCTAATTACCCTACTATTGTGACTTCTCAAACTTTGTTCCATAAATGTATATGTTGTTGTCATTAGTTGGATCATGTGCAACTCATTGAAATAGCTGAATTATGTGCAACTCATTGTATTAGTTGAATTATGGGCAAATTTGTGAGTTAACCTAACTATGTGAGGCTTGTGGAAGTAATTGAGTTATATGTAGCTTGTTGAAATGACCGGATTATGTGCAAGTTGATAGAGTAGTTGGTAACGTGTGGAATTGGTTGAACATGTGTTTCTGGGGCTCTCTGACAGGTAGATAGGCCTAATTACAAAGGAAACTTTGGCGAAATTTTCAAAAAATATCAGAGTTAGTAAAAAAAATAAAAACTAAAAAAATAAAAATTTTGGGGGTGGCTTATTTTGTGTTTTTCCTACTCTAGTGATTCCCCGATCCTCATTCGAGGACGAAATATTTTAAGTGGGGGAGAATGTAAAGACTCGTAAAATTTTATGGCTAAAAATAAATGCCCAAATATGTCCCCGTGTTGTTATAATTGTAGAAATTCTTAAAACGGAACCTTTTTGAGTAAAAAGTACCCCGGGACGTAAAAGATATAATTTTCCAGATTTGCACAGGTCTGCGGTCCACTATGCAATCGCAGATCAGGTATGCGGACTGCATAGTGGTCGCATACTTGGACAATTTGCTGTCCATTTTGAGGACAGCTATGCGGCCTAGAATGCGATCGCATTTCACGAATGCGGGCCGCATAGTTGTCGCATTCTTGCACCTTGACTTTTGCGAAGGGATTTATGCGACGCACTATGCGATCGAATAACATGTATGCGGATCGCATACCTGGGTAGTCTACTTTTCTTTTTGGCCCATTTGAGGGCCAATTATGCGGCAGGAATGCGGACCGCATAGCAGGAATGTGATCGTATTCCTGACTGCATTTCTGTTTCGGGACCGTTAAAGTTCTAATTTTATACCCGACCCCCCGTTCATTAAGACACTTACCCCTTTCATTTTAAGCCTATTTTCTGATAAATTAGAGAGAGGAGAGAGTGGGTTCTAGAGAGAGAGAGTTCCAACTTCATCAAATTTGTTCCTCCATCACTACTCAGGCCTGGAATTGATCAAGTAGGACACTATTTTCTTCACTACAAGAGGTAAGCTTCCACCCCATCAACCTTAATTTCCAGATTTTTGTTTAAATGAAACATGGAAGATAGGGGTGGGATTCTTACATGCATGTAACCAACTAGTCATAATCTAGTAAAAGGAAATGGGTTAGAGTAATCCTTCACCAAAAAAAAAAGGCCATATAATCTAAAGAAGCACCTACTGTTTAATAGAATGCTCAAGTGAATTCAAGACATGATCATTATTTCTAATTCTAAGTTCAATTATGCCACATTGTGAACTAGATTGAAGGTGCTAGAAGGTCCGGTGAATTTGTGGTAGAAAATTAAGGGGAAAATCCGATTCAAGGTATGTACAGCTAATTTTAATCTTTGTAGAGTTACCTTGTTGGTATCCGAGCACACGGTATGAAATTCTTTATGAGAATATGTGAATTGATTGTCCTACTGTGTCGAGGTGTACGAGTTTATTCTCTGGTTTTTCTTAAGTCTATTACCATGCTAATTGAGATTATGAAGGGTGATTTCTTGTGCTTATCCTGTCATGTGAAAGGTTCGTTAAATCTTCAAATATGTCAATATGGAAGTATGTGTTACTAAATGAAAGAATGTTAACGTACCCTAATGTGGGAATGTATCTAATTACTAAGGGCCGAGTGTGGCAAATGATGAAAAGAAACTGTGGGTTGATTTAATTGAGTTAAATAGTGATGGCAACACCATACATGAAATTACTGTTTGGTAAGGATTATTGTGTGTTGATTTCATATATTTTTTAGTTGATATGAACTTATGTTCTTGATAATGAAAATCCCTGTGATAAAATATTGGTTGTTGTTACTATCAAATGTGAATGTACGGTGGGATCGGGTTGCGCACCGCAACACGAAGCAATAAGGGTGAATTGTGATTGTATGGTGGGATGGGGTTGCACGCCGCAACATGATGTAATAAGGGTGGAGAGGTAATAAGGGTGAGATGAGAATGTACGGTGGGATCGGGTTGCGCGCTGCAACAGATGAGCAATTGAAACATGTAACTGTGAAATCTCATTTGTGATTTTCTGTATATCTGTGTGGTATTTGTGTGGTTACCCTGACTATTTTTTAATTGTGTACTGTTTGATTCTACTTAGAATAAACTTTGTTCATACATACTAGTACTATTCAACGGTACTAACGTCCCTTTTGCCGGGGGCGCTACATCTTTTATATGGATGTAGGTGGTTCCACAGCAGGTATCCCAGACCGCCAATAGTGTGTTCCCCTTCATACCTTCAGCAGATCCGGTGAGCCCCATTTCCTCTCGGGGCCGTGTGTAGTCTATATCATCTCTTTTGTATATATTATGTCTTCTAAGGTATAGTTGGGGCCTTGTTGCCGGCAAATATTTTGTAAACCCTTAGTACTCTTAGAGGCTCCGTAGACATGATGTGGGTTTTACATATATGTATTTTTGGGCAGTAGTTGTGTCTACTAGAAATCGTGGTCCGAATCGGAATTATTGTATGTTTTGTGATTACCAAATGTTGAAATGATAAAGGATGAAATGAACTCAAGTAGTAGATTCATGCTTAAACTCTAAATTGCTAATTCATGTGGAATAATGTATATTGTAAACACGGGGTAACCCGTTGGGCAGGAAAGGCAATCCAGGTCCGCTTGACCGGGATCATCCGGTTGGGCGCCGGTCTCGTTCCTCGGTTTTGGGGCGTGACAATGACCATTTGGTAAATGAAATTTTATGGAATTAGGTGTAATTAGTTCAAATTTAGCAACATATTCAATATATAAACCATATAATTTGTTGCCCCTATGTCAACCACCCATGGAATGGATTCAGTGCCTTCAGATAAACTAACATTAGAGAAATTAGATATACCTGACATATTATCTGCTGCTTTTTGTGAGGGTACTGGCTTGTTGATCAGCTATAGGATATGTTGATACTCTTTAGGAGTGAAAGTAAGCATTGGCATGTACTGAGTAGATGGATGAGCAGTAATATTAGGCATTGGCATGTACTGAGCAGATGGCGGAGCAGTAATATTGGAACCTGATGCATCTGGATGCCCCAAGTAATAGGCACTATTGACTTAAGGTCCTTTGTTATTGGTTCCAAACTGTTGTCGCCTCTCAAAACCTTTCTTCCTGTTAACCTTAAAATTTTGTGGATACCTAACCAATTTGTAGTAATTCTCCCTTTTGTGTCCTTTCATATTGCAATAGTCACAGTATAATGCATTTTGTTTCTTAAACTTGTTGTTCTCCATAGAAGCAAGAGCTGTAGGATCATTCAAATCCAGATTTTGTAATGGCTGAGCACATTGTGTTATCATATTTGACTGCATTCGTTGGCTTTCATCTTGCATGAGCATATTGTATGCTTGGTTCAGTGGTGGACTTGGAACTGTCATCAAAATCTGGCTACGTGACTCTGCATAAGTCTCATTTAAGCCCATCAAAAATTGCGTTAGCTGATGTTGTTCTATATGATCTGCATAAGCCTTGTCACTCCCAGGTAGTGCAACTAATGAAAGGTATTCATTCCAAACATTACGCAACTTAGAGAAGTACTCATATATAGTATAAGGCCTCTGTCATTGAGTAGATTTTCCTATGTAACTGATAGACTCGTGTAAGATTTCTTTTATCAAAATGCTCTTTCAAGTCAATCCAAACCTTATGAGCATTAGAGGAATACATCAATCTATTTTCTAGTTCCCTTGATACTGAATTAGTGATCCATGACAAGACAAAATCATTGCACTTATCTCATTCATGTACTAGGTCTCATTTATAATGTTCCTTTCGACAGCTACCATCAATAAACCCTAGTTTATTTTTTGCTAACAGCGTAACCTTCATAGAATTACTCCATGCAGTGTAATTTTCTATACCAGTTAATTGTTGAGGGATTAGGATACAACTTGCAGTATCATATGGATGTCGATACTTAGGATACAACTTGCAGTATCATATGGATGTCGATACATAGGATTCCTTGGGTGTATATCGGTGAATGTCACGACCCCAAATCACAACTGGCCGTGATGGCGCCTATCGTGATACTAGGCTAGCCAATTCACTGAAAATAATAAAAATGATTTTCCATTTAATACATCAAATATCCGAATTTTCCATAGTAATTTTGTTTCTTAAGCATTTCAAACAATAAAAATGATTAGAACATCTAAACACAGTCCCAACATCTGGAGCCAACCATCATGAGCATCTAAGAGATGATACAGTCTAATACAAATCCTCTACTACAACAAGTCTGGAAAGTAAAGTACAAATGATAGAATAGGAAGGAGAAAGAGTAGGTTGCGGATGCCGAGCAACTACCTCACAATCTCCGAACAATACTCCAAATAGGATATCTCAACTATCGCTCTGCCCCAATACCTGAATATGCAGACAAGGTGCAGGGCGTAACGTGAGTACACCAACTCAGTAAGTAACCAAAGTACCTAAAAACATGAGTGCAGTGATGAGCATTTATATATCATGTAAATCCATAAAATAAGTGACTATTGAAATAAGTAAATCAAGTCAGGAATTTACATTTCCGAATATTTCATAAAACATTCCATTTAAAAATCTCGTATAAAACATTTAGTCAACTTTTATCAAAGAGGCTCAGTGTAAAGAATAATGAAAACAGTAGTTTCATACAAGTATCTGCCACTCGGGCACAGTGTCGTTCACAATATAAAGCCTCTCGGGCAAGACTCTTACTCACTCGTGACTCTGCTCTCATAAGTCAATGCTCACACTCAGCACTCTCACTCATCAGGTACCATATAACAACTGCTGCAGCGTGCAGCGTGCAGCCCGATCCAATATGTGTGTGTATATATATATATATACATATATATATATATATATGTATATATATTGTTGCAGCACGTAGCCCCATCCATATATAATGTATACTGCTGCGGTGTGCAGCCCGATCCATATAATAGTCAATTGCGCTCACTAGGGGTGTACAGACTCCTGGAGGGGCTCTTTCAGCCCAAGCGCTATACTGCTGCGGCGTGCAGCCCGATCTAATATATATATTGTTGCGGCGTGCAGCCGACCCATATATAATGTATATTGATGCGGCGTGCAGCCCGATCCACATATAATACATATATATTACTGCGGCATGCATCCCAATCCATATGTAATATATAACATATATTGTTGCGGGGTAATACATATTGTAAGCTTGGTTCAGTGGTGGACTTGGAACTGTCATCAAAATCTGGATGCGTGACTCTACATAAGTCTCATTTAAGCCCATCAAAAATTGCGTTAGCTGATGTTGTTCTATATGATCTGCATAAGCCTTGTCACTCCCAGGCAGTGCAACTAATGAAAGGTATTCATTCCAAACATTACGCAACTTAGAGAAGTACTCAGATATAGTAGAAGGCCTCTGTCATTGAGTAGATTTTCCTATGTAATTGATAGACTCGTGTAAGATTTCTTTTATCAAAATGCTCTTTTAAGTCCATCCTAACCTTATGAGCATTAAATNNTTGCACTTATCTCATTCATGTACTAGGTCTCATTTATAATGTTCCTTTCGACAGCTACCATCAATAAACCCTAGTTTATTTTTTGTTAACAGCGTAGCCTTCATAGAATTACTCCATGCAGTGTAATTTTCTATACCAGTTAATTGTTGAGGGATTAGGATACAACCTGGAGTATCATATGGATGTCGATACAAAGGATTCCTTGGGTGTATGTCGGTGAATGTCACGACCCCAAATCACAACTGGCCGTGATGGCATCTATCGTGATACTAGGCTAACCAATTCACTGAAAAATAATAAAAATGATTTTCCATATAATATATCAAATATCCGAATTGTCCATAGTAATTCTGTTTCTTAAGCATTTCAAACAATAAAAATGATTAGAACATCTAAACACAGTCCCAACATTTGGAGTCAACCGCCATGAGCATCTAAGAGATGATACAGTCTAATACAAATCCTCTACTACAACAAGTCTGGGAAGTAAAGTACAAATAATAGAACAAGAAGGACAAAGAGTAGGTTGCGGATGCCGAGCAGCTACCTCACAATCTCCGAACAATACTCCAAATAGGGTAGCTCAACTATCTCTCTGCCCCGGTACCTGAATCTGCACACCAGGTGCAGGGAGTAACGTGAGTACGCCAACTCAGTAAGTAACCAAAGTACCTAAAAACACGAGTGCAGTGACGAGCATTTATAAATCATGTAAATCCATATAATAAGTGACTGTGGAAATAAGTAAATCAAGTCAGGAATTTACATTTTTGAGTATTTCATAAAACTCCAGTTTCCATTTTAAAATCTCGTATAAAACATTTAGTCAACTTTTATCAAAGAGGCTCAGTGTAAAGAATAGTGAAAACAGTAGTTTCATAAAAGTATCTGCCACTCGAGCATAGTGTCGTTCACAATATAAAGCCTCTCGGGCAAGCCTCTTACTCACTCGTGACTCTGCTCTCATAAGTCAGTGCTCACACTCAGCACTCTCACTCATCAGGTACCATATAACAACTGATGCAGCGTACAGCACGATCCAGTACGTATATATATATATATATATATATATATATATATATATATTGGTGCAGCGCGCAGCCTGATCCATATATAAAGTATACTGTTGCGGCGTGCAGCCCAATCCACATAACATATGTTGCGGTGTGCAGCCCGATCCATATAATAGTTAATTGCGCTCAGTGGGGATGTACAGACTCCTGGAGGGGCTCCTTCAGCCCAAGCGCTATATTGCTGCGGCGTGCAGCCCAATCAAATATATATATTGTTGCGGCGTGCAGCCCGACCCATATATAATGTATAATGCTGCGGCGTGCAGCCCGATCCATATATAATACATATATATTACTGCGGCGTACAGCCCGATCCATATGTAATATATAAAATATTTATTGTTGCGGCGTGCAGCCCGATCCGTAACTATCCTCACACACTCGGCTCTCGGTCTGGACATATTTATTGTTGCGGCGTGCAGCCCGATCCATAACTATCCTCACATACTCGACTCTCAGTCTCACTCAGTCATCCTCACAAGCCACTCGAGCAATTAATCTCAACTAACGGGACTCAGCCCGAAATACTAGCCACTCGAGCAATTCATCTCAACTCACGGGACTCAACCCAAAATACTAGCCACTCGGGCAATTCATCTCAACTCACGGGGCTCAGCCCAAAATACTTCTCAGAGTTTAAAAGCAGTGTGATAACAGTGAAAATAACAAGAAGTAGGAAACATGACCGAGTTCACAGATGTTCCATCAAGATAGTGGGAAAATAGTGTAAAAGTACCTATGAGGGTGTAAACAGGTCGGCACAAGGACCCAAACACAGAAAATACCCGTGAGGGTCTAAACAGGTCGGCACAAGGCCCCAAACATGGAAAATACCCCTGAGGGTCTAAACAGGTCGGCACAAGGCCCCAAACATGGCTCACAGCCCATAAACAAGTATAGACTTCTGAAAGACAGGATGTCATAAGGTTTCAAATCAATACGCGGCTTAATAGTCTCTACGGGACGGACCAAGTCAAAATCCCTATCGGTGCACGCCAACACGCTCGTCACTACCATGTGTGTCACCTCATTTACCAAAACAATATCAAATAGCGGGGTGTGGTACCCTCAGGTTTAGAGTTACAATCGGTACTTACCTCAAAACAACCCAAAAGCTACTCTGCGATGCGCGTTCCCCTCGAATTGGCTCCCAAATGCTCCGAATCTAACAAAAATCAGATTAACATCATCAATATACGCCAACGGAACAAAACCCAATCGAAAGATATAAATTTTAACACAATTCTCAAAATTTGGCTGAACCCGAGCCCCGGCCCACGTCTCGGAATCCGATAAAAATTACATCACAAGAATCCTTATCCTCCCACGATTCCGTACATACCAAGAACATCACAATCGAACCACAATTGCCCACTCAAATCACCAAAAAACATTTCCAAATTCCATGCACCTAACCTCCCCAATTTTGGTTTTAAATCCAACAATTTTCCGGTTTAATTACTTAGAAAACAACATATAATCGAGTTACGAAGCCGAAAATCTTACCTCCAAGTTATTCCCTTCGATTTCCTCTTCAAACTCTCTCAAAGAGCTCTAAACTCGCTCATCAATGGAGGAAAATAGAAAAAAAATCGAAGAAAGGGCTATTTAAAACATTCTGCCCAGCTCAAATATTTCCTTCAATGCGATCGCGACTCCAGCCACGCAATCGCGATGCACAGACTAGACAACCCTACGCGTTCGCATCCCAACACGCACGTTCGCATAGCTCAAAATCCATCCCACACACGCGCCTCAGAATACCTTATGCGATCGCACAAAGGGCCGCATGATCGCACTGCTTCACCCGCCCAACCTATGCGATCGCAATCCTTATTACGCGATCGCATAGAACAAATTTCCTGCGCTAAACTTTTACTCTACGCGATCGCGGATGAATCCACGCGATCGCAGTGAAGAAATCACTACTGCCAAAACACCAGAAAATCAGCAATCTCCCAAAGACCAAAAGTGCCCGTTTTAGCATCGGTAATGCACCTGAGGCCCCCGGAACCTCAAACAAACCTACCAACATATCCCATAACATTTTTCAAACTTAGTCGAGCATTCGAAACACCAAAAACAACACAAAAATTCAAAAATTACATCAAATTCAAGCCCATGAACTTTGAAACTTCTAAATTTCGCCAAAGATGCCGAAACCATCCAAAACACGTCCGATTGACTTGAAATATTGCACATATCTAAAATGACATTAGAACCTGCTCCAACTTCCGGAATTCCATTCCAAACTCGATTGCCTAATTTGCACTGCCGACCGGAAATCACCAAAAACTAACTTTCGCCAATTCAAGTCTAATTCTATACCGGACATCAAAACCACATTCCGAACACACTCCTAAGTACCAAATCACCTAACAAAGCTATTTGAACCATAAAATCCGCATTCTGAGATCGTTTACCAATAAGTCAACTTTCGGTTGACTTTTCCAACTATTGAACCAAGATAAGAGACTAAGTGTCTCAGTTCTCTCCAAAAATTGCTCCGAACCCAAGCCAACCAAACTAACACAATGTAATGAAGATGAACCGCATATAATGAAGCAGAAACGGGGGAAACGGGGATAAACTCTCGGAACGACCGGCCGGGTCGTTACATCCTCCCCTACTTAAACATATGTTCGTCCTCGAACGTGCCAAGAGTTGTTCTCTAACACCATCGAACTGCCGTGTAGCCTACCATGCACATACTCGGGGGTGATCCCATGCCACCCTATCCCATATAGTCCCAATAGCACAATCACAGTAGAAATTTCGAAATCCAACCTGACCCATAAACCTTAGAACCAAATTTCCACTTCTGAAATAATTTACAAGATCAAAATTCCACAACTATAAACTGAACAAATCTGAACATGCCGAATCAAGCCATATGCGCCCCCATATGAAATCACATAATATATTGTATGACCCAAACACCCATAGCGATAACTCCTAATCACAATAACTGCTCAGTGCAATCCCAATACCGGTACATAACTTCTTATCAAGAAATTCTTCGCTCTAACACTTCCATATACTGCCGATAATGAAAGAACCACGTAGAAACTAGCAACCATTCGTTCGATCAGTCAGACATGAACCTCCCCATTCACAAACAGGAATTATAGAAGATTTCTAAGACAACTCCCGATATTTATCCTTCCAACTATGCGGTAGACAATTCTGACAATATTCATTCTAGGTCCCCTGACCTTTTCTCATCCAACACGACCACTCTGATGACATGACACATAGATAAAATTCGAAGCCATAACCTGTGCAACTCATGCACTCAATAGCAACATCCCAAAGTAATCAAATTATATGAAAAATTCACACGGGAGGATTATCCCGCCATTTAACAATTACCATCACAACATCATGCTAAAAGCCTGGCACACATTGCAAAAATAAATACACACGAATCCAATACCAAAGGTCATACCCTTACATAATCTCCGCTACATTGCGCGATCTCATCCAAATGCTGGTCCACATGAAATACTACAAGACACCTGGCTCAAAATCAATAACCATTCGAAATTCGACATCAAGTACTGAATCATGGTACATACTAACATCCGACTAGCTTTGCTCGTATCTTCACATTTAACTATCACAAAATAACCTATTTATGAGAACTCCCAGTCTCGAAGTCCATGAAGCGCACAAATTACTATATCTGATCTCAATTCCACCGCTCGAATACATAGCACAACCCTAATATTCAATCATTCAATAGAACCCACTTACCCAATAGAGTACATTACAACCTGTATCGAAGAATTTCCATTACTCGAGTCATTCCCAGACTCCAACTCTGCCCGTCATAACGGATCCACCAATATACCCCGAACTGAAGCCAATACAGAACACATATTGTGCAATAAAATTATCATTAACAGACTCCCCCACTTGGCTCTAAGATAATGATCAAGACAAACAATAACTCACAATGCCAATAATAATACAGCCCATCTAACAGCTCAAGTCATCTGCAAATCTCGCATTCACCATTGTAATAGTCATGCCAACTTCTACAAGCTAAACTCAATTACAACCTATATCATTTATAGGTAGAAGAGAATTTACTACCGAACGGCATAAGGATCACACACCCCAGGACAACCCGCGGGAGATACCCTGTCGGATTAGCCTCAGACTGATATCTCTTTCTACACTTCCGAATATCATAACTAACACGCAATCACTACACCCTTCTGCATCTAAACACAAATAACGCCTACCCTCGAGGCATCATAATATGCGGTATAAGAACCCGAAGTTGATGGCAGAACTAACACTTCGAAGAATTTTGCATACAATCTCTTCTCCCTCAAGGTCTGAAGCACAGCTCTCAAATGCTGCTCATGATCCTCCCAAGATTGGGAATACACCAAGATATCGTCAATAAACACGATGACGAAAGAATCCAGATAAGGTTGGAATACATGGTGCATCAAGTGCATAAAGGCTGCTGGGGAATTGGTCAGCCCGAATGGTATAACCAGAAACTTATAATGACCATGTCTAGTCCTGAAAGCAGTCTTCGGAAGGTTTGGCCCCCGAATCTTCAACTGATGAAAGCTGGAACGCAAGTCAATCTAGGAAAATAACCTGGCACCCTGCAAATGATCACACAAGTCATCTATACGAGGCAAGGGATACTGATTCTTCACCGTAACCCTGTTCAGCTGCCGCTAATCGATACATATACGCATAGAACCATCCTTCTTCTTCACAAACAACAATGGTGCACCCCAAGGTGACACACTAGGCCGAACGAACCCCTTATCTAGGAATTCCTGTCGCTGCCCCTTTAATTCCTTTAGCTCCGCTGGTGCCATACAATAAGGTGGAATAGAAATAGGCTGAGTGCCTGGCACCATGTCAATACCAAAATCAATGTCCCTGTCAGGTGGCATGCCTGCCAGGTCTGCAGGAAACACGTCCAGAAAGTCACGGACCACAGGAACCGAATCAATAGCGGGAGTCTCACCACTGACATCCCTCACAAAATCTAGTTAATATAAACACCCCTTCTCAACCACACACTGAGCCTTCAGGTAGGAAATCACTCTGCTAGGCACATATTCAGAAGAACCTCTCCACTCAACCCTCGGAAACCCTGGCATAGCTAAGGTCACAGTCTTAGCGTGACAATCAAGAACAACATGACACGGAGATAACCAATCCATGCCCAATATCACATCAAAATCGACCATGCGGAGTGACAGTAGGTCCACTCAGTTCTCCAGACCCCCAATAGATATCACACACGACCGATACACACGGTCCACAATAAAAGTATCACCCACCGGAGTCAACACATGAACAGATGTAACTAAAGACACACAGGCATATCCAGAAAATGGGCAAAATATGATGAAACATAGGAATATGCTACCCCTGGTTGTGCTATGCGCCAGGATGCCATCAATGAATACAATAACAAAGGAGTGTTAATACGGCTGGAATACACCATTAATCAAATACATGAACTCTACTGGGGAAATTATTAGCCCAAAAGGCATCACCAGGAACTCATAACTCAACAGAAAGATCTGTTTCGCTCCACAACTAAACAATAAGAGAGGTCTTCCAATACACTCACAACTCGAAGCCATATACCAAATCGAGACAGAAATCAAACACTCAATAGTTCTGGCCACATTTCCAGCCACTCATTTTGTCACAAATCACAGTCTGAACACATCTAACCATCAAATCACACTCACCACATAGGCATCCAGCCACAAATTCCCTTCAATAAGGACATCAACGAACATATAAGTCCCCAAATACATGTGCTCACACAACAAAATCTCAGCACTCAAGCCACAGACAGAATTCGTCCTCAAGTCCTCCAGATTGGCCCATTATCAACATGCTAAAATAACATCTCATCCACGGAAGTCACAAGTCATCCATGCACAGCTGATACCAAGCACTCTCGGGCGCGTTCCAATACATGGAAGGAAATTCAAGAGTTACGCTCTTGGCTGAATAAAAAGGATTCGCACGACAAGAATTCAAGAATATGGGATTTTCCTAAGGGTTCTGCAGCCTCTCGAAGAAAAATACAGACGTCTTTGTACTGATCCGCAAGACTCTACTAAACCTGCTCATGACTATTGAGTCCTATGTAACCTAGCGCTCTGACACCAACTTGTCACGACCCCAAATCACAACTGGTGGTGATGGCGCCTATCGTGATATTAGGCTAGCCAATTCACTGAAAATAATAAAAATGATTTTCCATTTAATACATCAAATATCCGATTTTCCATAGTAATTCTGTTTCTTAAGCCTTTAAACAATAAAAATGATTAGAACATCTAAACACAGTCCCAACATCTGGAGTCAATCGTCATGAGCATCTAAGAGATGATACAGTCTAATACAAATCATCTACTACAATAAGTCTGGGAAGTAAAGTACAAATGATAGAACATGAAGGAGAAAGAGTAGGTTGCGGAAGCTGAGCAGCTGCCTCACAATCTCTGAACAATGCTCCAAATGGGGTAGCTCAACTATCGCTCTGCCCCGGTACCTGAATCTGCACACAAAGTGTAGGGAGTAACGTGAGTACGCCAACTCAGTAAGTAACCAAAGTACCTAAAAACATGAGTGCAGTGACGAGCATTTATAAATCATGTAAATCCATATAATAAGTGACTATGGAAATAAGTAAATCAAGTCAGGAATTTACATTTCCGAGTATTTCATAAAACTCCAGTTTCCATTTAAAAATCCTGTATAAAACATTTAGTCAACTTTAATCAAAGAGGCTCAGTGTAAAGAATAATGAAAACAGTAGTTTCATAAAAGTATCCGCCACTCGGGCACAGTGTCGTTCGTAATATAAAGCCTCTTGGGCAAGCCTCTTAGTCACTTGTGACTCTGCTCTCATAAGCCAATGCTCACACTCAGCATTCTCACTCATCAGGTACCATATAACAACTGTTGCAGCATGCAGCCCGATCTAATACATGTATATATATATATACACACACACACATATATGTATATATATTACTGCGGTGCAGCCCGATCCATATATAATGTATACTGCTGCGGCCTGCAGCCCAATCCATATAACATATGTTGCGGTGTGTATCCTGATCCATATAATAGTCGACTGCGCTCACTGGGGGTGTACAGACTCCTGGAGAGGCTCCTTCAGCCCAAGGGCTATATTGTTGCGGCGTGAAGCCCGATCCAATATATATATTGCTGCGGCGTGCAGCCCGACCCATATATTATGTATATTTCTACGACGTGCAGCCCGATCCACATATAATACATATATATTGATTCGGCGAGCAGCCCGATCCATATGTAATATATAACATATATATTGCTAAGGCGTGCAGCTCGATCCGTAACTATCCTCACATACTCGGCTCTCGGCATGGACATATATATTGCTGCGACGTGCAGCCCGATCCATAACTATCCTCACATACTCGGCTCTCGGCCTCACTCAGTCATCCTCACAAGCCACTCGGGTAATTAATCTCAACTCACGGGACTCATCCCGAAATACTAGCCACTCGGTCAATTCATCTCAACTCACGGGACTCAGCACAAAATACTAGCCACTCGGGCAATTCATCTCAACTCACGGAGCTCAGGCCAAAATACTTCTCAGAGTTTCAAAGCATTATGATAACCGTGAAAATAACAACAAGTAGGAAACATGACTGAGTTCATAGGTTTTCTATCAGGGTAGTGGGAAAATAGTGTAAAAGTACCTCTGAGTGTCTAAAGAGGTCGGAACAAGGCCCCAAACATAGAAAATACCCCTGAGGGTCTAAACAGGTCGCCACAAGGCCCCAAACATGGAAAATACCCCTGAGGGTCTAAACAGGTCGGCACAAGGCCCCAAACATGGAAAATACCCCTGAGGGTCTAAACAGGTCGGCACAAGGCCCCAAACATGGATCACAACCCGTAAACAAGTATAAACTTCTGAAAGACAGGATATCGTAAGGTTTCAAATCAATACGTGGATTAATAGTCGCTACGGGACGGACCAAGTCACAATCCCTACGGTACATGCCCACACGCTCGTCACCTAGCATGTGTGTCACCTCATTTACCAAAACAATATCAAATAGCCGGGTGTCGTACCCTCAGGTTTAGAGTTACAATCGTTACTTACCTCAAAACATCCCAAAAGCTACTCCGCGATGCGCTTGCCCGTAAAATTGGCTCTCAAATGCTCTGAATCTAACCAAAATCAGATTAACATCATCAATATACGCCAACGGAACAAAACCCAATCGAAATATATAAATTTTAACACAATTCTCGAAATTTGGCCAAACCCGAGCCCCAGCCCACATCTCAGAATCTGATAAAAATTACGTCACAAGAATCCTTATCCTCCCACGAGTCCGTACATACCAAGAACATCAAAATCGGACCACAATTTCTCACTTAAATCACCAAAAGAAATTTCAAAATTCCATGCACCTAACCTCCCCAATTTTGGGTTTAAATCCAACAATTTTCCGGTTTAATTACTTAGAGAACAACATATAGTCGATTTATGGAGCCGAAAATCTTACCTCCAAGTTATACCCTTCGATTTCCTCTTCAAACCCTATCAAAGAGCTCCAAACCCGCTCATCAATGGAGGAAAATAGACAAAAATTCGAAGAAAGGGCTATTTAAAACATTCTGCCCAGCTCAAGTATTTCCTTCAGTGTGATCGCGACTCCAGCCACGCGATCGCGATGCACAGACCAGACAACCCTACGCATTCGCATCCCAACACACGCATTCGCATACCTCAAAATCCATCCCACACGTGCCTCAGAATACCTTATGCGATCGCACTGCTTCACCTGCCCAACCTATGCGATCGCAATCCTTGTTATGGGATAACATAGAACAAATTTCCTGACCCAATATTTTACTCTACGCGATCGCGGATGAATCCACGTGATCACAGTGAAGAAATCACTGCTGCCAAAACATCAGAAAATCAGCAATCTCCCAAAGACCGAAAGTGCCCGTTTGAGCATCCGTAATACACCCGAGGCCCCCGGGACCTCAACCAAACTTACCAACATATCCCATAAAAATTTTCAAACTTATTCGAGCCTTCGAAACACCAAAAACAACACAAAAATTCAAAAATTACATCAAATTCAAGCCTATGAACTTTGAAACTTCTAAATTTCGCTAAAGATGCTGAAACCATCCAAAACACGTCCGATTGATCTAAAATTTTGCACACATATCTAAAATGAAATTAAGAACTTTCTCCAACTTCCGGAATTCCATTCCGACCCCGACTGTCTAATTTCCACTGCCGACCGAAAATCTCCAAAAACTAACTTTCGCCAATTCAAGCCTAATTCTATATCGGGCATCAAAACCACATTCCGAACACACTAGTAAGTCCCAAATCACCTAACAAAGCTATTTGAACCATAAAACCCGCATTCCGAGGTCATTTACCAATAAGTCAACTTCTGGTTGACATTTCCAACTATTGAATCAAGATAAAAGACTAAGTGTCTCTTTTCTCTCCAAAAATTGCTCTGAACCCGAGCCAACCAAGCTAACACAATGTAATGAATTTGAACCACATATAATGAAGTAGAAACGGGGAACACGGGGTGAAACTCTTAGAACGACCGTCCGGGTCGTTACAGTGAATCGTTCGACCGGATCTCCGGCTGTAGGTGCTGAATCTTCAGCTTCAGTCAACATTGTGAAAAATTACCTTAAATGTTTGAAGCAATTTGCAATTGTAGCTACAAGGAGCTTAGAATTCCATAAATTAAACTAACTTTTAGGTCAAAAAAGGGATAAAACACAAAAAAACTTGTGAAGAAAGAAGAAGCTTTGGACAGCACAACAATGGCAGAAATTAGGGTGTGCTATGCTCCGAAAATCATTATCTGCTCACCAATTGTTTTCAATTGCTCATTCTTCAGCTCAAAATTTCACCAATCGGTGGCTCTGATATCATGTTAACAGGAGAAATGGAGCTGGGTTAGAGAGTGAGAGCTTGAGTCAATTACAGAGAGAAGGAGAGAGAAAATCTCAATTGTATTTCTTCAATCTTAATTACAATGTATATGTACATGCCTATTTATACAACTCACTAACTAGCTAACTTATCTATCTTCTAATATAGTTCTTAGCTAACTAATTATGCAACTAACTAAGTACTACTCTATATCCATCAAGTACAACTGTCACAGCTATTAATATTTCTAAAAAAACCTTTTCAAATATTCATAATTGTAATAATGAGTTTCATCTTTTGTTTTTTTTACTTTTGTGACAAGAAGAACGCTGCCTCTTCCATCTAACAACTTTCATCTCTAGAAGATTAGTTAAAGGAGGCTAAGTACTTTAATAGATTGGTCCAAACGTTAACTACTTTTTCAAGATAAGTATTAGCTAAAACTAATTAGTGGCAAACAAATACGATTCTACCTGAATTTAGATCCATTTTTAATCTTGACCTCAATCAGATTGTTGATCTCTATATATCTATATAATGGCTATATCCCATTAATGATTTTGCTGTTTTGGTAATCTCGTCATGCACAACTGGACTCACATTATTTTAATTTATATCCTTTTATGCGGAGTATCTAATAATTCTATATTAGCTTACGCTTAATCATTTCACAGTTTGACAAATGAAGCTTATATCAAATTAAAAAGAGTATTTAGCTTAGGTTGTGTGAATGGTACCAATTGTTTTACAACTGGAGAATATCATATTTTCGCTGCAATCAACCAAATATTGGGGATCATAAAACGATTTTGTCAAAATGGGGCCTTACCTTCTATATTCTATAATTAAATGAAGAATAAATTAGTGGATGCTTTAGAGAATATTACTGAAGCTAGATATAGGTAGCTAGATTTATGACTAATAATTCACTTAATAAAAGATAAAATCTCCTACGCAACAGTAGGTCGTCGGTCCATCTAAACTAATCAGCCGTTAATTAATTAATATAATAGTTATAATAATATACACATAATTATGATCACTTGTCAAATAAAATTCAATAAGCTAAACTAGAAGGAATTGTCGGATATTCAATCTTGCATGCAATTGTCAAATTTGGTGAGGCCTCTTTTCATTATTAAGAAGGAAATTCTAGAGGAAATGATTCATCAAAACTCTTTACAATTTGAATAAGAGATAATAATCTTACAAAATTTTACTTTTAAATCTCTTACGTGTTAAATAAATATTTCTCAAAAAGATTTGGCATACAAAAATATAAATTTATAGTGAATCGCAATATCAATTAACACGAAACCCTATCATAAAATATATATATATATATATATATATATTGTCTATAGTCTTCTAGATAAAACAACAGCATCAGATGTCGTGGATGTCAGACTGCGAATCGTCTTCTGATTTGTTTCTGATTTTCTATATTAGATGTTATTTCAAATAAGTAACGAGTAAATTCGTGACGGTGAGAGGGTAAGCAAATTGAATAAAGTGAATTTTGTCAAAGTTTGATATTTTGGAATAAAATACGGCACGAGCTAAAATACCCGGTATTTATGGACTAGTACCATACAAGGTACCACATGGCCATAATAGCAAGGGGTATAAGGTCTGCTAAAAGTGAGTAGTATTATAAGTAATTTGAGATAATTCTTAATTATATAGATAATTGGTTAATTATTGGATAGTGGGAGATTATCAATTAATCATGAGATTAGTGGTTAATTAATGATATTTTGGATAAAGCTTTAACTACAAAAAACATGGCAGCCAAGGCTTTATCAAAGTATAACTCTTAAAACCATAGAATAAGGTGGCATTAAGAGAGTCTTTTTGGTGGCTTAGTCATTATGGAAGTGGGGCGCACACCCATGTATAAGACATCTATAACTTAAGAGTCTTATGACTCTTAAAAAGAACCTCATAACGTTATCTGGATCATTTCATATGCATCTGTATATATCAAAGCAACACAAGGCTTCAACAATTCAAAATGATAGTAAGATTTTGCAATAATAACGGATTAAGCTGCAATCTTTCTCAAGAATATCATACGGAGTTTCCCCTACTTTGATCCACCATTACGTGTTGTCGTAATTGACGTGTGTTAGAGGGATTGTCAAGAGAATCGACGCGGGTATGTTAAGGCCAAGCCCTTCTTTAATTTTTCATGATCTCATAATTACATGAGTTTGATAACGATTCATAAAGAAAAATTCATATTCCGGAACTTACGTATATTTTGCTAGTCTCGCAAGTTACAATATTCTCTTTATCGGGACTAGAATAATCAATTGAGTATTTCCTTCTTTCAGTCAAGAGAGCAGAGAGTCTATATATACAATATTACAGTATATTCATTACCATCGAGCTATAATCGATTGGCAGGCCCTTATTGGGAAACCTCTGATCAGATGGTAACTTATGTACCGAGCCTACTGTGGTCGAGCGCCTATGAGCGAGCCTAGCTGGTCGAGATACAGAGACTAGTATGGCCAAGCGCCTATAAGCGAGCCTACTACAGTAGAGCAGTTACATATATATACCGAGCCTTATAGGTCCAGACAGCTATTTTACTTACTATATTGAGACAGTTGAGTCAGTATCAGCGGGTAAGCATATCTTCAGATTATCTTTGATTTCCATTTACTTTACATATTATATTATCAGTTCAATTTTAGCTTTCAGTATATCGCCTTACATACTCTGTACATTATTTCGTACTGACATCCCTTTTCTAGGGGCGCTGTATTTCATGCGTGCAGGTTCAGACAAACAGACGGGTAGACCTCCTCATTAAGTGTTGCCCGAGTTCAGCTTGATCAGTAACCTCCATGCCTTTCGGAGTTGTCGGGTCTAGAGCTTTATGTAAATCTTGTGTATATATGTATATATGTTATGAGTAGGTCGGGGAGATGTTCCGATCACTGTATATCCACCAGTAGAGGTTTGTAGACATATCCTGTCAGTTAGTGGAGTATGTTGGGCTGGTAGTCCTTTTATGTATATTTTGTTGGTTTGCCAGCTGTAATAGTTATGACGGCCTTGTCGGCCCAGCTTTATGTTGATATTTAGTCAGCATTCGTAGTTTTCTTGCAATGTGGCCTATGGCCAAAGTATGACATCACATGTTCAGAGTTCCTTAGTCGCAAGTTGGTACGCAAGGTTAGGTGAAGCACCGGGTGCCAGTCTTGCCCCCCAGGTTCGGGGCGTGACAAAAGTTGTATCAGATCAGTTCCGTCCTAGGGAGTCTACAAGGCGTGTATAGTAGAGTATTGTTTATGGGTGTGTTGTGCACCACACTTATAAGCAGGAGGCTACAGGGCATTTAGGATTGACACTGTTTCTTCTTACTCTAGATCGTGTGGTAGAGCTCACTTTTAAGAAATCAAATTCTGAACTTCTATCTTATTCATAATACGATGATGCCTACATCTAGAAGATGATTGGTAAGAGATATAGTTGTGGAAGAATTGAGTCAGAGGAAACTCGATTTTATGCATGATGCTTAAGATGAGTAAATGTAAGGTCTTCAGTAGATCATGTGTGTATAAGCTTCTTGATAAGGAGCCTTAAGGCAAGTATATCTATCCACCAATTTGGTGAAAATCAATGAGAGACTCAGAAGATAGATACAAGTTTCAACAAGTAAAAGAAGCAAGGTAAAGAAGGGAACAAGGTACCCAGTTAGTGAAGATGATCATTATCTACAACTCAGAAAAGAGATATAAGCATTTTGAGTTACCTTCGACAGTAACAGAGGTATGCACAATTGGCCACACCGATCTTGGTTATGACTTATGGGAGCTAGCAGATATGGTTTAAGATAGGACGGGATATCGAGATCTGGCTGGGGTTAGAATAACCCAAAATGGAGAATGGATTGTTTGTCGTTTATTGACATCTCCTAAGGATATTGAAAATGTACTAGTAGATCTCCTTGTGAGAGACCTAGATGGTGCACTCTAAAATAGTACAGCTAGATATGAGTACTACAAAGACGTGCACTGGAATCCTGGAAGGGGTAAATATTACCTTAGTGTGGCTCCCGTCCCTAGTAGAGAAATAATGTTTGGAAATTCGAAGAGTCAATGGATGGAGCAAGGGGAGCTAAAAGCAAAAGAATATTTTGTTCGAATTTTCAGAATAAAGTGATAGATAGAAATATTAGTAGGGAAGTATGAAGAGGGATAATGAAGAATTATGATTGAGATGTGACACATGGATGGAAATGGTAGAGTGTTACAGAATCTATAGTCAAATGAAGAAAGAGACGAGAGGTGATGGGCCTTAAGACAACAAAAGAGTATAGGCCATACAGTCACATCTTCATATCGAGAAATAAGTTCGTGAATCTAACGTGATTAGCAGAAGGGAAAGTTAGACCCCAGAATAATAGAAATCAATATGGACTGGGGAACAAGATAAACTAAACATGAATTAGGAACTGAGTAATTTGATAATAGTCAGCATCATGAGAATTTCTGATTGCATTCCAGCAATAATAGAATGAACAACAAGTAATTGGTAGTTGATTCAGGAAGAGCCTAGTTATGGCTAGACAGGAGGTTACAGACGAGTCAGCAGATCGTGCAAGATAAACGTAGTAAAACCCAATATAGTGAATTCAACCTCGCAATGGTATCATTGTAATACTTGAGAAAGATTCAGATATGAGTCGGGGTAGTTAAAGGTACCATATGAGTGTTACGGAAATAAAAGCGAGTGCCACTGGGAAGATAGTCAAAATATCAAGTTCAAAAGCAACCCTATATGCACAAGGGCGTGGAGGTAAGTAACTACGGATAATTATAGGCGGGGAAGAACATCAAAAATTCCGTCAAGTATACGATATGATAAGCTCGCAGCTTTACAAGAATCAAAATATCCTCCCTAAATACTACAATGAAAGACTAGCTGAGGAAATAAGAACATTGACCTAAAGAGGAAATGGTCGTGTAACAACAGTCTCACAACAACGTTGTAAGCACTCCAAAAGGAAGTGGCACCTACCGTGGTTAATGAACGGGAAGTAAAATCAAAAGTGATCTCCAAAATCATATGAGTTGTATGGAATTCCAATATGTATGGGCACTAAGATAAGCTAAGTATGCACACGAAAGGGGGAAGAAAGACCAGGAAAAGTAAAGCTTACGTTTAAAGAAAGCTGAGAAGGAACAAAAGGAATTATTCGATAAATGATCCAGAGTTAGTTACGTGATGGGCCCACTTAAGAGTTTGGATTTCTATACATGCAACATATATGTTGACAATCATACGCATGTAGAAGACTCTGGTATAAGTTAAAAGAAAGGATTAAGTCCAGGTCATAAACAAAGGATTGAATTGTTAAGGGATTGTACCATGGATATTCCATAGCGTCCATGAAAGGATAAAGGAATAACTAATACCATGAGCTGCAGATCGGAAGATAACTTAAGCCTACATGAAGGTTAATCAGAGGGAAGTGGAAACTAAAGAGTTACACCAACTAAGTAAATCAGGAGCCTGATTATTGGACCAAGAAAATTATAGATCTCGTGATTGAGAACATTGCAGGATCACTCTTAAATATCAGAGGTACAAGAAAGATAGTACAATAGCCATATTCTATAACTGCTCTACGATAAAGCTAGTTAGAAGAGTACCAGTCTCATAAGAAGTTAGTATGAAGCTCTTACGAGATTGTGTAAAGAGGTGTGTGTATTATAATAGAAGTTCAAGACGTGGATGTGAATTATACCTAGGTGGAAGGGAGGGCATGAAAGAGACTGAAGATGTGATGCAAGATTTTAAGGTAAGTAAGGTAAAGGTGGACAACGTACGAGATACTCAAAAGCAAAAGGTTGTGAATAATCCGTACTTCAGATAGAGCGCTAGAAGCGTCGGGATTCAGTATCTAGGAATAATAGCGGCATTGTCAATAACATATCTTCCAGCCTATGGTCTAGGTATCGAAAATCCTGACTAAGAGAGTAAAGAAGAGTTAGAGGCGATGTGATGTCTCGCTTGATGTTCCAAATGACATAAGGAAATCTATTATGAAATCAAGTTTAAAGGTTGCAAGTAATATAAATAGATATGTGTAGGTCGCAAGTTATTGTATGGTGAAGCGACAAGGTTATAGAAGACAAGAGTAAGGTTAAGAATGGGCAAGTGAGAAGGTAATGAAAATGGATATGTCCTCAGAATTAAGCCCATGAAAACAAGAAGAGCAGATGGTTTCTCTAAGTTATTCAAAGGTTACTATAACCTGAATAAACTCAAAGGAGTCTAAGACTAATAGCATTTAGAAGAGATGGAATGATGCCCTGGTAATAGAATGAGGGTGTAATTGTGATAGATAAAGGATGACGTTTGGGTCTTCGATTAAGTAATGATCTGACAAAAAAAATAAAGGGATCACATGAATTGGACAGGATTAAAATACCCATGCAAGGTGAATCACATTGGGATGCCGTGAGATATGGTTATAAAATCAATGTATCGCCCTAGGTGGATCAGTCTAGTTATTTCAGATGTTACCCGATGAAACGTGAACCCTAGCGGCAGTGTTACATGAAAGGTTAAGTTATCAGGGGTGGATAGTAGATCTATATTGGGGTGAATCAACAATGGATGGATAAAAGTTATAAAGTTTGAGATGAGATTAGGTCGTCATTCTTAAGATGAACAGTAATGTGGAAGCATTAAAAGACATAGAATTATACATATTGGATAAGCAATGAAAGTAAACTGGAATTTGGTAACAGACCTCAGTAACGAGAAATCGAGGTAAGAGTTATGGTATAGTATGACCAACTTAGATGCAGTAAAGTCATACGGATGGATAACTGGGGTCTATGATAAGATATAGCAATATTCGTAAGTTCGACGAAATACCGAGCGGAGAACTTCAGTAATGGCTAAAAATCGGAGGAAAAAAGGAAAGAAGAGACGCATAAGCGCACTTACAAGGTCAGAGTCGTACAGGCTGCATGATAGAAGGTAGAAACATTTACAAGACTGGTAGGATTCCGACCATAAGTCGTGATGTGAGAAAGAGGCCTAAAGGGGGAATGCCCTGGCCTTTTTCATAGAACAGTTTCCTAGATGGAAAGGAGAGTAATAAAGTATCTGGAAGACATAGGCTATGAAAATGATAAGTACACCAGTCAACATTCGAGGACGAATGTTCCAAAGGGGGGAATGATGTTACGCCCTATGTTTTCGCGCGTAAAAGTATTCTATAAGTAAATTGATGAAAGCTCGGAAATGAGATGTTATATCCCACATTTTTCGTACGTTAAAGTTTCGTCGTAAGTTAATCGACGTAAGTTCGGGAATGTGATTATTTTAAGATTATAAGAATTTTATGCTATTTCAAATAAGTAATGAGTAAATTCATGAAGGTGAGAGGGAAAGCAAATTGAAGAAAGTGAACTTAGTCAAAGTTTGACATTTTGGGATAAAATACGGCCCGAGCTAAAATACCCGGTATTTATGGACTAGTACCATACAAGGTACTACATGGACATGATAGTAAGGTGTATAAGATGTGTTAAAAGTGAGTAGTATTATTAGTAATTTGAGATAATTTTTAATTATGTGGGTAGTTAGTTAATTATTAGATAGTGGGTGATTATCAATTAATTATGAGATTAGTGGTTAATTATTGGTATTTTGGATAAAGCTTTAACTACAAAAAACGTGGCAGCCAAGGCTTTATCAAAGTATGACTCTTAAAACCATATAATAAGGTGGCATTAAGAGAGTCTTTTAGGTGTCTTAGTCATTATGAAAGTGGGGGCTCACACCCATGTATAAGAAATCTATAACTTAAGAGTCTTATGACTCTTAAAAAGAACCTCATAGTGTTATTTAGATCATTTCATATGCATCTGAATATATCAAACCAACGCAAGGCTTCAACAATTCAAAATGATAGTGAGATTTTGCAATTATAACGGAGTACGGTGCAATCTTTCTCAAGAATATCAGACGGATGTTCTCCTACTTCGATACACCGTTGCATGTTGTCACAATTGATGTGTGTTAGAGGGATTGTCAAGAGAATCAGCTCAGGTATGTTAAGGCCAAGCCCTTCCTTCATTTTGCATGATATCGTAATTACACGAGTTTGATAACGAGGCATAAAGAAAAATTCATATCCCGGAATTTACATATGTTTTGCTAGTCTCGCAAGTTACAATATTATCTTTATCAGGACTAGAATAATCAATTGAGTATTTCCTTCTTCCAATCAAGAGAACAGAGATTCTATGTATATAGTATTATAGTATTTTCATTACCATCGACCTATAATCGATGGGCAGGCCCATATTGGGAAACCTCTGATCAGATGGTAAGTTATATATCGAGCCTACTATGGCTGAGCGCCTATGAGCGAGCCCGGTTGGTCAAGATACAGAGCCTAGTATGGCTAAGCGCCTATGAGTTAGCCTACTACGGCAGAGCAGTTACATATATATACCGAGCCTTATAGGGCCGGACAGCTATTTTACTTACTATATTGAGACAGTTGAGTTAGTATCAGCAAGTAAGCATATCTTCATATTATTTTTGATTTCCAGTTGCTTTCACTTATTATATTATCAGTTCAGTTTCAGCTTTCTGTATATCGCCTTACATACTCGGTAGATTATTTCGTACTGACGTCCCTTTTTTTAGGGTGTTGCATTTCATGTGTACAGGTTCAGACAGACAGGCGGGTAGACATCTTTATTAAGTGTTGCCCGAGTTCAACTTGATCGGTAAGCTCCATGCCTTTCGGAGTTGCCGGGTCTAGAGCTTTATGTACATCTTGTGTATATATGTATAAATGTTATGAGTAGGTCGGGGATCTGTTCCGATCACAGTATATCCACCAGTAGAGGCTTGTAGACATATCTTGTCAGTTAGTGCAGTATGTTGGGCTGGTAGGCCTTTTATGTATATTTTGTTGGTTTGCCAGCTGTTGTAGTTATGACAGCCTTGTAGGCCCAGCTTTATATTGATATTTAGTCAGCATTAGCAGTTGTCTTGCAATGTGTCCCATGGCCAAAGTATGATATCACATGTTCAGAGTTCCTTAGTCGCAAGTTGGTACGCAAGGTTAGGTGAGGCACCGGGTGCCGGTCTCGCCCCCCAGGTTCGGGGCATGACAGGTTCATCGCCATGCTAGTGCTTTAGGAGGCTCCAGTCCATTTGGTGGGCCTTATGGAGAGTGTGGTCCATCCCGGTACATTTCCTATGGCATAAGCCGTCTCTTAGGCTGTGGGAGGAGCACAGACTCCCGCTACTCACACTCCGGAGCAGATGGCTCCCCTGTATCAGACTCCAGCAGCCCCGCCAGTTGGGGTAGTCAGCCGATTATTGCCCCGCCATGTCTCCTGAGGCTTTATGAATATTGGACAAGTTTACTAAGCTTTTTCCAGTTCACTTCAGTGGTGCACGTTTAGAGGACCCACAGGATTATCTTGAGAGCTGCCATGAGGCGCTGCGGAACATGGGTATAGTTGAGACCAGTGGGGTTGATTTTGCTGTATTTCAAATTATGGGTTCCGCCAAGGAATGGTAGAGTGACTATGTATTGACCAGACCAGCTGGGTTGCCTTATCTTACTTGGGACCAGTTCTCTCAGCTCCTCCTAGAGAAGTTCCTCCCTGTAACATTGAGAGAGGATTACGGTCGGCAGTTCAAGCGTCTCCAGCAGAGCAGTATGACTGTTAGTAAGTGCGAGACTCGTTTTGCGGATCTAGTCTATCATGATCTTATGTTTATTCCTACTGAGAGGGAGAGGGTGAGGAGGTTTATTGATGAACTCGCTCACCCTATCAAGCTTCAGATGGCCAAGGAGACTGGGGGCGAGATTTACTTTCAGACGGCTTCTAATGTCGCGAGGCAGATCGATATGGTTCTTGCACATGGGAGAGGGAAGGGGTCTGATAAGAGGCCTCGCCATTCCGGTGGTTTCAGTGGTGCCTCATTTGGAGGCAGAGGTACTTTTGATAGGGGCCATCCTCCCACGCCATTCCAGTCGGCACTTTAGGCATCCCACAGTGCTTCATGGAGTCGTGGTCCTTATGTGGCTCATTCTGGGCAGCCAACCTACATGGCACTGCCAGATCCTATCAGTGCACTTTCTATTCATAGTTATCACCGTGGTTATCCGGGTCGTTCGGGTCAGTCTCAGTTTCAGCAGCCACAGCACAAGGATGGATGTTTTGAGTGTGGTGGTTTTGCATATCAGGAGGACATGTCCGAGATTATTGAGCGGAATGCCACAGTAGAGTTCTCGTGCCATGATTCCGACACCGATTGCACCACCGCCCTCTCAGCCAGCTAGAGGCAGGGTCAGACAACTAGAGGTGGAGGTCAGGTCATTAGAGGTTGGGGTTAGGCCGCTAGAGGTGGAGGTCAGGCTGCAAGATGTGGAGGCCAGCCAGCTAGAGGTCGTCTCAAAGATGTAGTTCAGAGTGGCGGGGCCCGGCCCCGATGTTATGCTTTCCCATCCAGGCCTGAAGCTGAGTCATTTGACGTTGTTATCACAGGTATTGTTTCGGTTTGCCATAAAGATGCTTCAGTTCTATTTGATCCGGTCTCTACTTATTCCTGTGTGTCATCCTACTTTGCTTCATATATGGTGGTGCCTCATGATTCTTTAAGTGCTCTTGTGTATGTGTCCACACCTGTGGGAGATTCTATTATTGTTGACGTGTCTATAGTTCATGTGTGGTTACTATTGGGATTCTTGAGACTAGCATAGATCTCCTACTTCTCGGTATGGTAGATTTTGATGTCATATTGGGTTTTTTTTTGTCATCTTATCATGCTATATTGGATTATTACGCCAGGACTGTGACCTTAGCCTTGTTGAGGTTGCCTCTATTAGAGTGGAGAGGGACTCCTGGATATTCTACCAGCGGGGTTATCTCTTATGTGAAGGCTCGGCATATGGTCGAGAAGGGGTTTCTAGCTTATTTGGCTTATGTTCGCGATTCTAGTACGGGGGTTCCCTCCATGGATTCAGTACCAGTTGTTCGTGAGTTTTCGGAGGTGTTTCCTGCAGATATGTCGGAGATGCCATTCGATAGAGATATTGACTTTTGTATTGATTTGGCTATGGGCACTCAGCCCATCTCTATTCCACTATACTATATGGCCCTGCCAGAGTTGAAAGAAATGAAGGAGCAGTTGCAAATTTTGCTTGATAAGGGCTTCATTAGGCCTAGTGTCTCACCTTAGGATGCGCATGTGTTGTTCGTGAAGAAGAATGATGGATCGATGAGGATGTGCATAGATTACCGACAGTTGAACAAAGTCACCATCAAGAAAAAATATCCATTGCCGAGGATTGATGACTTATTTGATCAGCTTCAAAGAGCCAGGGTGTTTTCGAAGATTGATTTGAGGTTTGTCTACCATCAATTAAAGATTAGGGCATCTAATGTCCCTAAGAAATCTTTTCGGACTCGATATGGGCATTATAAGTTTCTAGTAATGTCATTTAGGATGACGAATACCCCAGCGACATTTATAGATTTGATGAACCGGGTGTTCAAGCTCTATTTGGATTCCTTTGTGATTGTGTTTATTGATGATATCTTAATCTATTCCCACAGTCGAGAGGAGTACGAGTAGTATCTTTAGATTGTACTTCAGACTCTGAGAGACAGCGAGTTATATGCCAAGTTTTCAAAGTGCGAGTTTTGGTTGGATTCAATCGCTTTCTAGGGGCATTCGGAAGAGGGCATTCAGGTGGATCCTAAGAAGATTGAGGCAGTTTAGAACTGGCCTAGACCCACTTCAGCCACGGAGATTCGGGGTTTCTTAGGTTTGGCGGGTTATTAGCGTCGGTTTGTGGAGGGGTTCTCATCTATAGCAACCTCATTGACCAAGTTGACCCAGAAGGGTTCCCCTTTCAGATGGTCAGGCGAGTGTGAGACAATCTTTCAGAAGCTCAAGACTGTTTTGACTACAGTGCCAATGTTGGGTTGTCCATAGGTTCAGGATCTTATACAGTATATTGTGATGCTTGTCGTGTTGGGCTTGATGCAATATTGATGCAAGATGGAAGAGTGATTGCATAGTGTCGCAGTAGTTGAAGGTTCATGAGAAGAATTACCCTGTCCATGACTTGGAGCTGGCAGCCATTGTTCATGCACTGAAGATTTGGAGGACTATCTTTGCGGCATGTCATGTGAGGTTTTCACGTATAATTGGAGCTTGCAGTATTTGTTCAAGCAAAAGGATCTCAATTTGAGACAGAGGAGGTGGTTGGAGCTATTGAAAGACTATGATATCACCATCTTGTATCATCCTGGAAAAGCCAATATGGTGGCAAATGCCTTGAGTAGAAAGGCAGTGACTATGGGCAGCCTTGTGTACATTTCAGTCGGTGAGAGACCACTTACATCATATGTTCAGGATTTGGCCAATCAATTCGTGAGGTTAGATGTTTCAATGCCCAGTCGTGTTTTATCTTGTACGGTTGCTCGGTCTTACTTGTTTGAGCGCATCAGGGAGCGGCAGTATGATGATCCTCATTTTCTTGTCCTTAGAGACACAGTGCGTCACGGTGGTGCCAAGCAGGTTACTGTTGGAGATGATGGTGTTTTAAGGATGTAGGGTCGTGTTTATGTGCCTAATGTAGATGGACTTCGTGAGTTGATTCTTGAGGAGGCCACCGCCAAGATGTATCAGGACTTGCGGCAGCATTATTGGTGGAGGAGGATGAAGAAGGATATAATTGCATATGTAGCTCGGTGTAAATTTTCAGCAAGTAAAGCATGAGCATTAGAGACCTGGCAGTTTACTTCAGAGGATAGAGATTCCTGAATGGAAGTGGGAGCATATCACTATGGATTTTGTTTTTGGACTCCCACAGACTCAAAGGAAGTTTGATGTGGTATGGGTCATTGTGGATAGGCTGACCAAGTCGGCACATTTCATTCATATGGCAGTTACCTATTCTTTAGAGTGGTTGGCTGTGATTTACATCCGCGAGATCGTCCGTCTTCATGGTGTGCCTGTGTCTATCATTTCTGATCGAGGTACACAGTTCACCTCGCACTTTAGGAGAGCAGTACAGCGTGAGTTAGGCACGCGTGTTGAGTTGAGCACAGTATTTCATCCTCAGACGGACGGACAGTCAGAGCGCACTATTCAGATATTGGAGGATATGATATGCGCTTGTGTTATAGACTTCGGAGGTTCGTGGGATCAGTTCTTTCCATTCGCAGAGTTTGCCTACAATAACAGCTACTAGTCGAGCATTAACATGGATCCCTATGAGACATTATACGGGAGGTGGTGTCGATCGCCATTTGGATGGTTTGAGCCGGGGGAGGCTCGGTTGTTGGGTACAGATTTGGTACAAGATTCCTTAGATAAGGTTAAGATTATTCAGGACCAGCTTCGCAAAGCTCAGTCCAGGCAGAAGAGTTATACCGACCATCGAGTTCGTCATGTTGCATTCATGGTCGGAGAGAGAGTATTGCTTTGCGTTTCACCCATTAAGGGTGTGATGAGGTTCGTAAAGAAGGGCAAGTTGAGCCTTACGTACATCGGACCCTTTGAGATTCTGGAGAGAGTGGGTGAAGTGGTTTACAGCTTGCATTGCCACCTAGTTTATCAGTAGTTCATTCGGTGTTCCATGTGTCATTGCTTCAGAAGTATCACGGTGATCCATCCCATGTATTAGATTTAAGCTTAGTCCGGTTGGACAAGGATTTGAATTATGAGGAGGAGCCGGTGGCTATTCTAGCCTGGCAGGTTCGACAGTTGAGGTCAAAGAGTTATCCTTCAGTTCGAGTGCAGTGGTGAGGCAATCTGGTCGAAGCAGCTACTTGGGAGTCTGAGTCGGACATGCAGAGTAGATATCCACACCTTTTCACCAGCCCAGGTACTTTTCTATGTCTGTTCAAGGACGAACGATTGTTTTAGAGGTGGATAATGTGATGACCCGATAGGTCATCTAGAGTTTTAGAACCTGATTCTGTGTTTTGAAGCCTCCAATATCTTCTTTAAACCTTTCTTGATTTGCGTGTGCAGTTCGAGTATTTTTTTCGGAAGGCTTTTATGTTAAAAACTGATAAAATACGAAATTTTGCCTTACAAATTCATTTGAGTTGACTTCGATCAACGTTTTGAGAAAACAGCCTCTGATCTGTGTTTTGACGGTCCTAGTAGGTCCATCTCGTGATTTGAGACCTGAGCGTATGTCCTGAATCAAATTCGGAGGTCCCTAGCTCGAGTTATTGATTTTTGTCGAAGATTGAAAGTTTAAAGATTTAATGATTTTAAAGAATTACCAATATTTGACTTTGTTGATACTTGGTCCATATTTTTGCTTCCGGAATCCGATATAGGTCCATTATTATATGAATGACGTGTCTGTCAAATTTGGTGAGAAACGAAGTTGGTTTGATGTGATTCGGACGTTCGTTGTTGAAATAAAAGTTTTAAAGTTTCCTTGAAAATTTTATTTGATTTGGTGCATGATTTGTAGTTCTATGCGTTATTTTGGTGTTTTGATCGTGCGAGCGATTTTGTATGAGGTTTTTGGACTTGTGTACTCATTTGGTTTAGACACCCGACGGCTCAAGTGAGTTTCGGATAGGCTACGGATGGTTTAAACTTAGAAAAAAAATCTGGTTTTTTAGCTTCTGGTGGTTTCTGGCGTCAAGAGCTCCATGATCGCGAAGCTTCTCTTGCGAATGCGAAGGGGAGTTTGGGACAGCTGAGATTTTCTTCATTGTGAACTCGTAGAAATGGGGGTCTTACCCTTCGCGAATGCGGCCAGCTTCCCGCGAACGCGTAGGCTTGGACCTGGGAAGGGGGGATCACTGTTTCTTCTACGCGAACGCGAGCATTGGCTCGCGAAATACGGAGGTTAGGGGGAGCAGCTTTCGCGAACGCGTAGGAAGACTTGCGTACGCGAAGGCCATTTAGGCTGGTGCACTTCACGAACACGAAGGTCATTTAGGCTGGTGCACTTCACGAACGCGGCAGGCCCTTCGCGAACGCGAAGAAGGCCTGACGCCCAGACCTTAAAACATTTCAAAATCGGGATTTCTCCCATTTTTTCATAACCCTTCCATTAGAGCTCGGCCTAGGGGAGATTTTGAAGAGAAAACTTAATATCAATTCATAGGTTTGTACACTTTAACTCATTTTCTTCCATTTCTAACATCACCTATTAATTTCTAGCCTAATCTTTGTTCATCCATGGTAGAAATTAAGGATTCGGGAAGAATTGGGGGGTTTTTGCAAATTGGAGATTTAGACCTCAAATTGAGGTCGGATTCCGAAACTAATTACATAATCGGGATCGGGGGTAAATGGATAAATAGATTTTGATCCGAACCTCGGGTTTGACCAAGTGGGCCTGGGGCCGATTTTTGACTGTTTTGGGAGAAAGTTTAGAAATTCTAAATTTATGCATTATAATTGATTCTTTTAGCAATATTTGATATTATTGAGTCAACTGTGGCTATATATGAGTGGTTTGGAGGCGGATTCTAGGGGAAAGGCCCTGGTAGAGCTCTGAATTGACTGCGGAGTGAGGTAAGTTTTGAGTTTAACCTTGACTTAATGAAATTAGGAACCATTAAACTATGTGCTATGTGAATTTCATGTGTTGCGGCGTATATGCGAGGTGACGAGTGCTTATATGCCGCCGAATTACTTGTTTCCCCGATTTTTTCGCTTTTCTTTAATTATCTCCTTCCCTGCTTTAAATGTTATGTGCCCTAAATATCTTACATGCTTTAATTGCTACTTGTTAATCATTGTTTCTCCTGTTAAAAATGTTACACCTCTTCATGCTTTCATGACTTGTTGTTATTTGCCTTAATTGACGCACTTGCACCTTCAAATGGTCATTTACTGAACTAGTTTTTCCATGTAGTATTTCATACAAGAATTTTCAAGTTGGTACAAGGTTTCTTTACTGTTTCAATTTTATATTCATTAGTTATGGTGGTTGTTTTGATTTGAATTACGAAATTAATTGTACTTAGTGATTAATTGTACTGATATGGTGGGATCGGGTTGCACGCTGCAACAGATGAAATAAGGGTGGATTGATACGGTGGAATAAGGGTGAACTTGTACTGATACGGTAGGATCGGGTTGCACGCCGCAACAGGTGAAAAAATGGTGGATTGTTACGGTGAAATAAGGGTGAAATATGATATTGATATTGTTATATGGTGGGAATGGGTTGCGTTCGGCAACATATATATATATTATTTGTTGTTAATGATGTTGTTACGATGAAATAAGGGAGGATTATGAGTTGTACAGTGGGTTTGGATTGTGCGCCGCAAGAACATATGTGTTTCTATCTCCTTGAGCTATGTTGGTTTTCGGTATTTTCATTTGAAACTCTAAGGATTGGTAATTCTGAACGTCACTGGCTTATTTCTTGTGGATTCGCCATTATTTTCAGTTGGCTGTCTTATTTCGTTTTGTATTCCTTTTTCTGTCTTTATTATATATTGCGTAGAGATTGTAGTGTGAGTGACATGCCTTAGACTCGTCACTACTTCGTTGAGGTTAGGCTCGGTACTTACAGAGTACATGGGGTCGGTTATATTCATACTACACTCTGCACTTCTTGTGCAGATTTTGGAGTCGGTCCCAGTGGCGGTTATTAGCGTGCTCAGATTGGACAGCCCGTGGAGATTTGAGGTACAACTGCTCAGCGCCCGCAATTCCTGGAGTCCCCTTCCCTTTTTTATTTAGCTGTGTACTTTCCTTTCAGACAGCTTCATGTTATTTCAAACGCTTATTTGTACTATTCTAGTAGCTCGTGAACTTGTGACACCGGGTCTAGGTGTTTTATCAGATATTTTAGTTGTTTTAGCTTCTGTACATTATTTTCTATTATTATATTTATTTTAGTCTTTTCTCATTATTTAATTTAAACTGTTAAAAAATGAATAAATTATTCTTGTTATGAAACAATAAAAGAACAAGAACAATATTGCAAAGAAAGAGAGAGAGGAAATTCTTATTGAATTTTTGGATGATTTACATTGGGGTAAGACCCCTCTATTTATAGGGGAAAAATAACTTAGCCACAAAGTAGAACTGTCTAAAAGATAGACATTCACTCTAAATATAGTTCTATTATAACACTCCCCCTTGAATGTCTATTCAACAAATAATGTGTCTCGTTAAAACCTTAACTAAAATAAAACCCAATGGGAAAAAAAATTCTAGAAAAGGGAAAAGAGTACACATGTTTAGAAATGCGCTTTTTGGTTGCCTCGTTAAAAACCTTGCAAGGAAAACCCAGTGGGACAAAACCTTGTAAGGGAAAAAGAGTGTAACGCGCATTAAATCCCCCTGATGAGAGAACCAATTCACATCCTTGAGCCTTCGCATCCCGATCTTGTACACTAGCTTCTTGAATGTTAACGTTGGTAGAGATTTTGTGAACAAAGCAGCCATATTATCAATTGACCTAATCTGTTGCACATTGATATCATCATTCTTTTGAAGATCATGTGTGAAAAATAACTTTGGTGAAATATGCTTTGTCTTATCTCCTTTTATGAATCCTCCCTTCAATTGTGTTATGTATGCTGCATTGTCTTCATAAAAAATCGTGGGTAGTTTTTCACACTTCAAACCACACTTGTCTCGAATAAGATGTATTATAGACCTCAACCACACACATTCTCGACTTGCTTCATGAATAGCAATTATATCTGCATGATTAGATGGACTTAGTCGATCGCCAAGATATAGCAGTGCCTCCACATGTAAACACATAACCTGTTTGAGATCGGGCCTTATGTGGATCAGATAAATACCCAGCATCAGCATAACCAACAAGACCAGGACTGCAATTATTGCCATAAAATAAGCCCATGTCGGTAGTTCCTTTTAGATACTGCAATATGTGTTTGATTTCATTCCAATGTGTCCTTGTAGGAGCAGAGCTATATCTTGCTAAGACATTAACTGAAAAAGTTATGTCAGGCCTTGTAGTATTGGCAAAATACATTAGTGCACCAATTGCATTAAGATATGGTACTTCAGGACCAAGTAGCTCTTCATTCTCTTCTCGAGGTCGGAATGGATCCTTATTCACATCAAGTGATCGAACAACCATCAGAGTACTTAATGGATGTGCTCCATCCATGTAAAACCGTTTCAGTACCTTTTCTATGTAGGTAGATTGATGCACAAAAATCCCGTTTGCCAAATGTTCAATTTGCAAACCAAGACATAATTTTGTCTTTCCGAGATCTTTCATCTCGAATTCTTTCTTTAAATAATCAATTGCCTTTTGGAGTTCTATAGGAGTTCCAATAAGTTTTGTGTCATCAACATATACGGCAAGTACATCCATTAAATGCATGTCAATCTTTTCATGGACAGCAAAACTAATGAGATAACGGAACATTATAGCATCCATGGCGGGTGAATATGTCTCTTCATAATCGACACTAGGCCTTTGTGAAAATCCTTGTGCAACAAGGCGTGCCTTATATCTTTGTACCTCATTTTTCTCATTCCTCTTGCGTACAAAGACCCATTTATAGCCAACAGGCTTAACACCATTAGGTGTTTGGACTACAGGCCCAAAAACTTCACGTTTCGCAAGTGAATTCAACTCTGATTGGATTGCTTCTTGCCATTTTGGCCAATCATGTCTTTGTCGACATTCTCCAACAGATTGAGGTTCAAGATCCCATTATCTTGCATAATGCTAGATGCAACATTATATGCAAAGACATAATTCACCACTATATCGACTCGATTCAAATTTGTCTCAATATCGGTTGGATTTATTGATAGTTCCTTATTATCTTGAGTCTCGGGCTCAGTGATTTCTTCATGAATCTCAGAATTTATTAAATCGTGGATTTCTTCATGATATTCTTTCGTAGTGTCATTTTGATCATTTATTTTCCTTTTTCTAGGAATTCAATCCTTAGAACCCAATGGTCTGCCACGTTTTAGGCGTGCTTTTGACTCATTAGCTATGACACTAGAAGATTGTCCAATAGGGACATCAATACGGATTGGAACATTCTCAGCAGGGATATGTGATTTTGTTATCCTTTTCAAATCCGTAAATGCGTCTGGCATTTGATTTGATGTTCTTTGCAATGAATAATCTTTTGCACCTCTTTTTCACAAATATGGGTACGTGGATCAAGATGAGACAATGATGGATTTTTCCACAAAATTTCCCGTTTGGTTTTACCAATTTCTCCCCCTAATTTTGGAAAAAGTGTCTCATCGAATCGACAATCTGCAAATCGAGCAGTGAACAAATCTCCCGTTAATGTTTCGAGGTAGCGAATGATGGAGGGCAATTCAAACCCAACATATATCCCTAACCTTATTTGGGGACCCATTTTGATGCGATATGACGGTGCTACAGGCACATATACTGCGCATCCAAAAAATTTTAAATGGGATATATTAGGTTCATGACCCAAAACTAATTGCAACGGGGAATATTTATGATAATTTGTCGGTCTGAGACGAACTATCATTGATGCATGTAAAATGGCGTGACCCCAAATAGAAGTGGGCAACCTCATTTTCATGAGTAACGGTCTTGCTATCAATTGCAGACGTTTAAATTAAAGACTCAGCAAGGCCATTTTGAGTGTGAACATGAGCTATAGGATGTTCCACTTTTATCCCAATTGATAAGCAATAATCATTAAATGCTTGGGATGAAAACTCAGCAGCATTTTCAAGACTTAATTGGATTATCGGGAAATTGCGCCCGTAATCGAATTATTTGTGCCATTAATTTTGCAAACGCGAAGTTGCAAGATGACAATAGACACACATGAAACTATCTAGAGGATGCATCTATTAAGACCATAAAATATCTAAACGACCCACTAAGGGGGTGAATAGGTCCACAAATGTCCCCTTGTATACGTTCCAAAAACGCAGGGGACTCAATCCCAACCTTTGTTGGTGATGGTCTTATAATTAACTTGCCTTGATAACAAGAAGTGCAAGAAAATTCATTATTTAAAAGAATCTTTAAATTCTTTAATGGATGCCCATTTGAGTTTTCTATAATTCGTCTCATCATAATTGATCCAGGGTGTCCCAATCGATCATGCCAAAGTACAAAAGTATTGGAATCAGTAACCTTATGGTTTACAATAGAATGTGCTTCAATTGCACTAATTCTTGTCCAATACAGGCCACAAGATAAAGATGGGAACTTCTCAATAACCCTCTTTTGGCCAGAGACATTCTTGGTAATGATGAGATATTCAAGATTATTCTCATCTATTGTCTCAATATGATATCCATTTTGGCGGATATCTTTAAAACTCAACAAGTTCATTTTGGACTTGGAGGAGAACATTGCATTATTTATGATAAGTATTGTTCCCTTAGGCAGAGTTATAGTAGCTCTTCCAGAGCCTTCAATTAATTTACTACTACCAGAAATTGTAGTAACATCTGCCTTACACATACTTAAATGAGAGAAATATTTCTTCTCTTTGAATATTGTATGTGTCGTACATGAATCAACTAAACAAATATTTTTACAATTGAACTTTGATACAAGTTTGCTTTGTGAGATATCCATATTTGCTTCCCATTATTTGACATACAAAAGAAATATACGAATAAATATTAGTATTTTCAGAGAAAAAGAAAAGAAATTGTACTATTATCATAAACAAAGGACAAAAACACTACCATAGTGCTTTTAAACATATTTAAAATATTCACACAGTAATTTTGAAAATAATTCTTCTAAAGTACCATGTACCTATATGAATTTAAAGAAAAATAGAAGTGGGAATACGGTATACCATTCAGTTTATGTCACTGTTAACAACGTGAATACTTACATATTCTTACACAAACAATAAATATATGTTTTCGTTATATTAATGTTCTTGAAATCATACGTTCCACTTGCTTATTTCATTTTAGTTTTAGTAGGATACTTAATATTCTATTTCAAATCAAATTACTTATGATTTAGGCCATTCCAATACGACTGGAGCAACCTTTGAAGGCGCTCGGCCTTGTCCACCCTTTCAGCTAAGTAGTGGTTATGCCGACATCTACTCAAAGAAGAATAGTATTAAAGTCAAGACCGGTGATATCCCCTTCCCCTGCTACGCTTCCTTACTTAACAATCAAAGAAGCATTTTCGATTCCCCGATCCACTCTCGCTCGTACCTTTATTGAAACATTGTCTAAAACGAATACTAGAGCTATATTTAATCAAAACGAACTAAAGCTATTCCATAAAATAAATAATACTAATTGATACTAATGACTACTACTCATGTAAAAAAATTATAATTACATGATGTTTATTCACTAGCTACTACGAATAGGCCAAAAAAAAATTATAATAATCAAACTACTCAATCATCTTTAGCCACGGATCCATCACCGATCAAGTGGTCTATTTTTCCATCAGGGCGCTCAAAGAAGTCTTCCACATCTAAGTGGGTGATGTCAAATTCATTGTCATAGACAAAATTAGCTTCAGGGCCTTTATTCTTTAGAGATGCTTGATAAAGCTCAACCAAATGTCTTGGTACACGACAAATTTTTGCCCAATGGCCTTTTCCACCGGAACGATAACATTCAGTTTCTGAACCATTTGCCTTTGGCTTCTCATATTTTCCTTTCCACTTTTGGTGGTTATTTTTCTTTGGGGGGTGATTAACACCAGGAAAATTTCTTCTTTGTCCACGGCCACGGCCACGACCACGACCACGACCATTAATAGGGCCACGACCTTTCTCACGTTTGGCATAATGGGAATACACTTCATTCACTTCAGGCAATGGTGTAGACCCAGTGGGTCGATTTTCGTGCTTTCTCATGAGCAAGTCATTATTTCGCTCAGCCACAAGGAGAAGAGAAATCAACTCTGAGTACTTCTTGAAACCTTTATCTCGGTATTGTTGTTGCAAGACCATATTGGAAGCATGAAGCGTTGTAAACGTTTTTCAAGCATATCATAATCAGTGATAGTAACTTCACAGAGTTTCAATTTAGAAGTAATTTTGAACATCGCAGAATTATATTCAGAAACAGACTTAAAGTCTTGGAGCCTCAGATGAGCCCAATCATATCGTGCTTGTGGAAGAGTGACCAACTTTAAGTTGTCATATCTTTTTTTAAAGCCATTCCACAAAACAAGTGGATCTTTGATGGTGAGATATTCTATTTTCAACCCTTCATCAAGGTGATGGCGCAAGAAAATCAAGGTCTTAGCACAGTCTTGGGTAGATGCTTTATTTTTATCTTTAATGGCGTTTCCAAGACCCATTGCATCTAAATGGATTTCAGCATCCAACGCCCATGTCATATAGTTCTTGCCCGAAATTTCAAGGGCAACGAACTTTCTTTTCATAATGTCAGTCATAATTAAAAGAAAATGAGAAGAGAAAAGTTATACCTTAATCTTCTCAAAGAGCTTCTTGAGACGGTAGAGTCTCGTGCTGATAACGTGTTATGAAACAGTAAAAGAACAAGAACAATATTGCAGAGAAAGAGAGAGAGGAAATTCTTATTGAATTTTGGGATGATTTACAATGGGGTAAGACCCCCCTATTTATAAAGAAAAAATGACTTAGCCACAAAGTAGAACTCTCTAAAAGATAGACATTCACTCTAAATAGAGTTCTATTTATAACAGTTCTAACGTTCGCTTACCTAGCAACTTAAATTTTAGACGCTTTTACGGACCAGACAGTAAAAATTCCGGATGGTGACATAACAATTTGCCGTTATCCTATTTGTTAGCCCATAGACTTACGCCCCATTACTTGAGGTAAATTTTCACATGTTTGGATGAATGTTAATCAACATATTCGTTCATATTCCAGGAAAACGAATATGGCATAGAACAACATTTGCATTCTCTAATTATTATTGCAGCATTTAACTAAGGGAGCTTTACATATATATACAATAATAGATACTTATTAACCAATTTTCTTTTGGTTTTGTAGTTTTCAATAAATATCAAAATTTTCCTTACAAATTGTATATATTTCCTCTCTAAAAGTTTCTCACTCCACTAGTAGTATTGTCAATTAATGAATTCAATTAATTCCTTTCTTTTTGTTCCTCTCCTTTCCTCTCTTTTTTTTGTTTTTCCTTTTCCTAATTTCTTCAATTTTTTTGCCTAACACATTCATCCACAAATTGGTCCATTCGAAAACCAAAAATACATATGATTCTCGAGCACAACTCTAAACTTAAAATCTAATATAATATTATATTATAATTGTATTAGTATTGTATCATATATTATTTTAGGTATTCATGATTCATGTATCAGATACAAGTAACATACTATTTTAGTACAATTATAACACAGATCTAAAATAATGGTGATATATTTATCATACAATTCCTGCAACTAAGTTTTTTTCGAGTTTCAATTTGAAATTTTATGTAAATACAGAGAAATTGGTACTTAATGTAGGAGAAAGCTTGAAAATTTAAAAAAAAAAAAAAAATTATATTTTCTATTATAGTATAGCTAAGTAAATTTTCCTTTAATACAAAAAACAAAAGCCCATAGGTTATTTTTTGTGAAACAAAGTTGCAAGTTGCATCACGAAAGCAAGCAAGAATAGATCATCTCCTAATCAAAGGAACTGCAAACATCTGCATTCGCTTAGAGAAGAATTGTAAACTTGAGACACTGCATTCAACAAATGGAGTTTAACTCTTAGCAAAACTTAGCTAACCTAACTTATGTGGTTTTTCATTTTTGCTCTTTTAAAAATCATAGCTAGCATTTTCCTTCTTTGTATATGCATACAAAAAATAGTCCAATTTGGTACTGATTGACTAGATACAAAATCTAGAAAAGATATGAACTTTTACCACTAGTGTAAATGGGGTCTCTACTCTAGCATGTCAATACCTACAAAGCATTCATTGAGAGTAAATCCACAAGGTAAAGATTAAATAATTCTTAAACATAGAAATGTACAATTTCTTTTCGACATTATAGTGTCAAGTAAATCACAATAAAATAGAATATTAAGGAAGAATTTAGGATCCATGAGTTGAGGATCAAAGGATATGACAAATGACGTGGTCCTCCGCCTTGTTACAAAAAAACAATATATATTGCCAATTCTATATACGTTTACTTCAACTCATCCAGATAACGAGTACTAGTCGATCACTGGCTCATCTATATTGCCAATTCTATTATACGTTATCAACTCCCAAATATTTTCCTCTAAGCATGTATTATTAACACTACTATTACATGATCGTGATCATCTCTTAGTCATTTCTTCTAAAACTGTTATGCTTAATTTTGACGATCTCAATTGAAAATATAAGGCCGTTTTTTATATATAAAAAGGCTAGTATAAGCATATAATACGTTAGTGTTGCTCCACGCCTATCATTCCAACTCTCCTTTATTTTTACCCAATTTCTACTCTTAACCACCACCCTCCTATTATTTTTGTCAATTCTGGATTGTAACATGCGAAGAGTATTTTGATGTGTTAAATTTTTGTACAAAAGAATTTTAATAGTTTTTGGTTGGCAAAATAGTAACTTAATTTTCGATAAACAGAGTCCATATATTTATAAAAAGGAATACGGTAAAAACATTTTCAGAAAGTTATGCGATTGTATTGTGCAATTTCGTCTTTAATAATTCACAGCCCAGGCTCGAAGTCTCAGACAGCTAGCATGTATTCACTATAAGACTCATTTTAAACAACCTCAAGAAATTAAGGTGATTAATAATACATTAGTCAAAACTTTGATCGATATTAGATAAGTGTTTAATTGTGTTTTGTTGTGAATAATTTTCCAAGTGATAAATGGGAGAAAATGACATACTCCCTATTGTAATCTCAACATGTTCCGTTGTCCTTCAATTATTACCAAACTAGTTAAATTTAACTAATTTTTTTCTATAATATTTGAGTATTTAAAAAAATTTAGTCCTTAAGCCCAAATATGGAATATATTTCAAGTTTTAATTCTTTTTATAACTTGTTTCTCTAATTTTAATCACTTGAGAATATTTTGCTTTTTCCAAATCTTCCTTTTCTTTCTTCCTCTGCAACTTCCCAGTAATGAAAGTAACTAAAGAGACTTAAAAGCACAAAAATAGTATGCAAGTAAAGAGACTAAAAGCACTAATGAGCCGATACAGGGAATTGATTGGCGATATAATTTAATTTATTAATTTTTCAATGCAAAAAAAAACTGAATGTCATGTATGTAGGATTGCATTATATATCATGAGCTGAAGAAATGTTCAGATGCAAAAACATAACCACCTTTTCTCTCAGCACCCAACTATTATATGTATTTCAGATCAACACAGGCATGAGAAATTAATGTGCCAGAAGAATAAGTCTTTGATGGCTTGCTTCCCAGTTATAGTGAATACAAAACAATTTCATAAAGATAACTGTTGAAGATGAATACACTTGACGAACATGTAGTATCTCTCTTCGTTCAATTATCTAATCATGAACGAAAAATAAATGGAATTGTTATAACGTAAAATATACCTTAACTCCTAATTCTGATCAACTCAAGACTTTTGTCACACTCCACACAGGAGTCCAAAAGTTTCGCCAAGTAGGCTAAAAGTTGTATGATTAATTCATTCCATACGAAAAAAATTTAGATCAAATATAATTCTCGCGAAGTAGGCCAAAAGTGAAGCTACTGTCGTTCCTGAATTCCAATACATGCGTTCAATCTTGCAGGAGAACAGCAAAATCCTTTGGATGTTTGGCTCACCATAACTAATACATTACCTAAATATTATTTTGTACTTGAAAATATACAACATTAAACGGTTAAATAAAGAGTAGAAAGATGAAGAAGGTTAACAATTATTCAATTCAAATTGAGAAAAAGAAGAAGAAAATTTTAATGAAGCAAAAAGAATTTCACCAACATATCTCATATTCCGAGTTCTCCAACTGCCACTGTGTCAGTCACTGTGTGAATGCACCAATGATAAAAGAGCAAATTCAGTTTGCTATAACCCTTGCCCAAGAAACAGCAAATAAGAGAGAGATCTTCTTTTGAATCCTATTGTCAAGTGAATTTCATATCTGCATATATAGCATTAGTTTCTTTTTACTTCTAACTTCTAATACTTCCTTTTTATCAAATTTTCCGACAGAAGGAGGCGGACAATTATCGTTCTGGATAACTTATCTACCCTTTTAAAACAGAATTTTCTCCAAACAACACTTCAATTTATAATATTTTTAAGGCAACATGAATTCTCAAGTGGGAGAGTATGCATACACGATCGTTGTCTATTTATTGACGTCAAAACAGTCATGAGCATCTGGAACCTGAGAGAGCAACATGTCCGGTGGTGGTCAAATCTCTTCATTTAGGAAATGAAGAAGAAGGATATATTGCAAGACAGAATAAGCTGGAGGCATACCCGTAGCGCGGTCTGTTTAGAATATAACTGTCGCACTTTGCATGGTAGATATTAGAGGAGGACAAAAGACAGTGAGAGACAGGAAACGGAAAGCGTAAAGGGAATTGATTACAATGCGACTTTTCAGAAGCAAACGGTTAGTGTTTTACGTTACTAATGCCACCCTTCAGAAGCAAAACTATATATAGTCTTAATTTTCCCGAATTGGTTTGTTTGTTGTGTAGTAGAATGAATAACAAATTGTAGAAAAGGGAGAAAATAGATAAATACCATCGGGGCATGCTCTACTAATTTGTTAAACTTCATTTTATACCCATATTTGAGGTTTTTAGATTCAGAACTCTACTCTTCTTGCAACTTCTCCGCCAGTCTCAGTAAGCTGATACACCATCAACTCAATAGCCTAGGTATCCACATAATTTTCTCCAAAAATTACATTGTCTCTGCTTTGGGATCTATGCCTGTGAAGGTCCCAGTGAAGCTTAACTCTAGCTGCAAGGTGTCACGCCCCTTTTTTACCCCAAAAGATAATATGTTATGGATTGTCACGGGTTAAAAGTATTTTTTCATATGAAATGACAAATTTGAGCAGGGTATATTTTATTTACATAGTCGTCACTTGAAATTAATTTTTTGATGTTTCAAGTCACCTTTTATTTGAATCCCTAATCAAATGAAGGTTTGACTCTATTTCTAACGATCCACAAAAATAAAATCATGACCGGGGAGAAGGTGTAAGGCATTCTCTAAGTCTCGTGGTTCTAACACAGTCGCTTTATTGACTTAAACTTGGCTTGAGTTAATTCTGGATAAACTGTATTTTTTCTTTTTTTATGTTTTGCCTATGTCTGCTTTTATTGCTTGATCAACAGAATAGTTAATGGATGTTTTGAATAATAAGATGTTGTAACTACAATACGCAAGCAAATGCATGATCGAGACGAAATTTATTAATTTTTTATAACAGTGTTACGCAAGCGAATCCGCGGTCATGACAGGATTATTATTACATTTGAAAAAATTACTAAATTTAGGGAAATTAATTTTGGAAATTATTAAAAAATTAACCATCGCGCTACGAAAGCAAATCCGCGATTATAGCAAGGGATTAATTAGATTAGGGATTAATTAAAGCTATTAGATATGGTATGAATTTATTGAATGTTAAACATCACACTATGTAAGCAAGTTCGTGAAATTAAAGTGTGCCTACTAATATCCTAGTATTTAAAATAACTATTAAGGAAAGAAAATTATATAGAAGATTATTGGCCGAACTAGCTATATAGAAGAGAAAATTATTCTCTATAGTCCCTCAAAATTTTAAGGATAATCTATGTGATATGCTCATTAAAAATATCAGTTTACACAATATACAATTAAAAATTTTTTTTACTCTGTATACATGCTTTATAAATTTATTTTACCATGTATATCTATTATATTCTAAAATATAACACTATGTATTCCAAATTAAAATATTGTGATATATTTGGTTTGGATATTGTATTCCAAATTAGAATAATGTAGCATGTTTAGTTTGAATTGCATTCCAAATTAAAAAATTATCATATGATTGGTTTGGATATTGTATTCCAAATCAGAATATTATAGTATATTTGGATTGAATATTATATTCCAACTTATAATATTGCAGTGTGTTTTGGTAGAATATTGTATTCCAAATTAAAATATTGTGGTGTGTTTGGTTTGAATACCGTATTACAAATTAGAAATATTATGATATATTCTGTTTGGATACTGTATTCCAAATGAAAATATTGTAGATGTTTAATTTGAATAATGCATTCTAAATTAAAATATTATAGTTTTTTATTTAGATATTGTATTCTTCATTAAAATAATGTGTTATGTTTGGTTTGGGTATTGTACTCTTTATTAGAATATTAATTATGGTAAGCTGGGTTCACGGAATTTTTTAAATTGGAATATTGTGGTATATATAGTTTGAATATTATATTTCAAATTAGAATATTATGGTATGTTTAGTTTTGATATTGTACTCTTCACTAGAATATTGTGGTAAGCTAGATTTAGAATTTTCATATTAAAATATTGTAGTATGTTTATTTTGAATATTGTATTCCAAATTAAAATAATATGATCTGTTTAGTTAGAGTATTGTATACTAAATTAGAATATTGTGGTAAGGTTGGTTTGGATTGCATTCCAAAGTAGAATATTGTGATATATTTTAGAATATATTGAGGTATAGCATGTAATATTTTTGAATATTTTACGTAATTTCAAAACTTAGGTATATCATGAAAGTGAGTTTTACAAATAGGTATATCATGTAACTTCCCTGCCTAGTAAAGGGGATTGGGGATAGAGGGTTTTCTGGGGGGATAGAGGGTTTTCTGGGGGAGAGAAAGTTTTCAGGTTGGATTTTTTTCGATTAAATGGTACTAGTTGGGTAGATAGAGGTGGTGAAATCTAACATTTGCATTGATCTTCTTTAGCAGGGCGGATCGCTTGAGTGTCAAAACCAAGCGGTGGTTGTTTTTCCTTGGCTTATCGAACCATCGTATGCTCATTCCTCCTTTGATGACTCCTAGTAGAGAAAACCTAATTTTTCCGATGTAGATTGAAAGGAAGTTGGGGATGGACATAGACAAATTTTAATAGCCCATAATTTTTTTTATTTACACGAAATGGCCCTTCGACCCAAACATATTATATTTAATAGGCCGAAATGTCTATTTTATATGTTTTTTGTATAGTGACAGTCTATTTTGTATATTTGTTGTATAGTCACAGTCTATTTTGTATAGTTACAGTATATTTTATATATTTATTGTATATTGACAGTCGATTTAGTATATATTTTGCATAGTGACAGTCTATTTTGTATAGTGACAATCTATTGTATATATATTATATAGTGACAGTATATTCAGTATATTTTTATATAGTGACAGTATACTTTGTATATATTTTGTATAGTGACAGTCTATTTAGTATATTTTTTGTATAATGACAGTCTATTTTTGTATATATTTTGTATAGTGACAGTCTATTGTATGTAAATTTTATTGCGATAGTCTATTTTGTATAATTCTCTTACACTTCCATGTTTGCCCATTAAGGACCCATTAAACCTCGTGAACACAAACTCCAGACAAACACGATAGAATTCTCAACCCATGCGGCCCACAATCCAAAAGAAATTTAAGTATTATATATAAATTTTAACCACTACTGTCAGTGTAAAGATTGGTGGTTCAATACAAATTAATATAATCATATACTTCATAGTCTAGATTGTATATACTTCATAGTAGGAATGTTTAACGGGCGGACTGGGACGGGTTGAACACAAAAAATGTCAGCTCGTTCGGTAATAGACCGGGTTGTTAACGGGCTGGGATTTTTCGGGTTATATTGGGGTCGTACGAGTTCGGGCTTAACGGGACGGGCTAATATTTTTTTTTAATTAAATTATATTTTTCTTATTCAATATTATTTAGTTAAGTGTTTGCAAACTTTTAAGGCTTAGAATTAAACTTTGAAGTTTAAACTTTAAAGTTTAAAGATTTAAATTTGAATTTTAAAATTTGAAAATTGAAAATTGAAAGTAAGTGACTACAAAAAATTATTTAATAAGACTAGTAGGCAATCACGATATGTAAGTAACTTTGATATTTTTATTGAATAACATATAATACTTCAAATTAATTTGCAAGTTCTTTTTTGATTTAATTTTTGAACTTGCAAATTAAAAGTTTACAACAATTATAAAATAAAATAAAAGAAATAGTACATCACATGTTTTGCATCATTTTTGTAAGTTCTTCCATGTCAACATGAGGTTCTTGGTTTCCGGCATTGGTTGAATCAGTACCATAAATCACTATATCTCCAATTTCTTGGTCCTCCGCTTCATCTACCTCGTCACGCCATTGATTTTGCCATTATGATCTTATCCAATCTCTGAAGCACACTAGAATTTCCAAAGCGTTGTTGCCCAATGAATGGCGGCTATCTCCTAGCTGCTGCCTTGCTTGGCTAAATGCGCTCTCTGATGCGACTGTTAAAATAGGCACATTTAGCACGTCTCGAGCCATGGCCGAAAGAACAGGAAATTGATTTGAGTTTCTCCTCCACCAACCCAGCGGTAGAAAATCCTTTGTGAGGGACTCCGGTGACTTTTGCAAGTAGAATTGGAGTTCATCAATATTCTGGCTACTGGTTTGTTGATGCTTTCCTAGTATAGACCAAATCAAATAATCTTGAACACCATCATCATCATCCAAAGTTGTTCCAGATGTTGAAGTATTACTTGAAGTAATATTTGCATCTACAATCGAAGAAGCATCAACAATGTTAGCATAATAATTATATAAAGTTTGTAAATTTATGTGTAGATTAGAAATACAAGTGTCAATATCTGGAGTTTAAGTTGATCCAATATCCATATAAGTATATAAAGCACTGATTAATTGGCGACACTTTATCATTTTGATAGTAGGGTTTAAAATAGCACCAATTAGGTAAATAGAGGAAATTGGGTAGAAATATTTTGTAAACTTATCTAGCATAGATTCAACAACAGAAGTATATCCTTCTTTCTTCTTCAAATTATGTAGTAAAAGAGAAATTTCAGCAATATGAACTAAACCATTTGCAATAGTAGGATAATAAGCTCCAGAAAACTCAAGTATAGCCACATAAAATTTTTGTAAAAATTTTACAATATCTTCAATGACATCCCAAATTCTAGATGTTAACAAACGGATAGGATCCGTACAATGAGAATTAGCAACTTCAGTTATAGGCATTCTATATTTATAACAACATCTTAGGAATAAATAAGTATAATTCGACCTAGTAACTATTTCTTCAGGCATGAGTCTTGGTTTTAGTCCATAGTGTACACATTTTTTCTTAAATGCATTTAATCTAGCACTTATATTATTTCCTTGAATTACACCAACAGCTCTCCTAATTAAAGTGATTTCATCTCTAAATAATTCGAGGCCACTCTTCACAATCAAGTTATAAATATGACATGCACATCTAACATGAAATATTTCAGGAACTGGTGGGTGTAGATGCAATTTTAATATTGTAATAGAAGCATTGTTGTTAGAAGCATTATCAAATGACATACACAAAACTTTTTATGCAAGATTATAAAATATAGCAACTTCATGGATAGTATTACTTATAAATGCACCGATATGACTTTGATCTTCATCATATTTAAAAGCAATAATACGTTTTTGCATTAAAAAAATTATCATCTATCCAATGGCATGTAACAGTCAAATAATCATTTTCATTTACAGCACGACCAATATCATAAGTAAGAGAAACTCTACAATAAAGACTGGCGAACAAATAACGTATATATGTCTGATATTGTCCATAAAGCCTAAAGATATGAAATCTGCAAGTACTTCTAGGAATACCTTTAAAGAAAGGGTTATAAATTCTTTGAGTATAAGTAACAAGATACGGTGAAGAAGCAATACTAAAAGGTAAACAACCTAAAACAATCTTTTAGCTAATTCTTCCCGATCTTTCTTAATATCGTATTTACCCATTAGCTCCCCAGTGCTCGGGTTAAGTTTGTGTTGCCCACCTTCCTCAACTACTCCCCAATCAGGGTGCTCATCTTCCATGTGCCTGCGAAGTTGACCCGTTCCCCCATTCTTACCGAGCTCATGTATATAAACTTCCTTACATATTTTACATCTTACATAATTTTTCTCATTTTCTAGTCTGTCAAAGAAATTCCAACACTTACTTCTTAATCTTCGATTCTTCTTAATAGGGAGGGGAGGCTTACTTGTTCCACCTCTAATATTTTGAGTTTGACTAGCATTACCAGGTGTAGCTGGTGGTGTTTCAAGATTATCGGGTGATTGAATATCATCTAAATCATCGTCTATACCATAATTTTCTAGAAGCCGCTCATAATCTACATTTAAATTTTCGGATGAACTTTCAGAAATATGTGTAAAGCTACTAGAAGAACCAACACCACCTCTTGATCTTTTGAAAGTTTTTTTACTACCACCTCTACTAGTGCAAGCTTTTTTGCCCGCTCTAAGTAAATCCATTATGTAATTTAAATTAAGAAACTAAATTAATAATTCTAAATAATAAAGTAAATGTACACCAAAGAAGAGAAAGAGATGGAATGAGTGTACCGGGATTTCGAATGCCGCACTAATTTTGATATAGAAACTCAAACTTCAATTGATAACTTGATACTTGATACCACACTTCACTTGAATTAGAATACTTGATAATAATAATTTTGTAATGGCTAAACTAAAAATTTGATGAAACTTGAAATAATGAGTAATTGAGAATTTAAGAGCAATAATCAATAATATCAAGAGAGAATTGAGAGAGAATTAGAGTTAGTAAGAGAATGAATTGTGAGGAATAATGAAGAAGAAGGGGGGCTATTTATAGTTTTTGAAAGGTTAAAAATTGTAATTTATCAAATACTAGGGGTGGGGGGCTACTTTCTTAAAAGGGTAGACTGAAATGGCTGTTTTTGCAAAAAATAGTTGTTGGCCAATGGTCATTTTTTAATTTAAAAAAAAAAAAAACAATTGGCGGGTTATCGGGCTATAGCCCGTTAAGAACCCGTTAAGGGCTTAGCGGGTTGTAGCGGGTCCGGTGCACCGATTTGCAAAATGTGTACATTTAAAACCCGCTCCCCGCCCAACCCGTCCCAGCCCGCCTATTTTAGCTACAGTAACGTGCCAACCTGAGTTGTTAACGGGTCAGCCCGAACCGATTAACACCTATACTTCATAGTCTAAACTCTTTCTGTAAAGAACCAAACAAAGGAAAATTCGACTTCCGCTCCATCGATTCCTAAACTCAGTTTCCTTCTACAGGTACTTCTCTCTTCTTATATTAACTCCTAATCTTCTTTTTGTGTATGTGTATTTTGATTTTCTATCTGTCAATTTTAGCTTCATAGATTAGATCTAGATCAGATGATTGTTTCACTTGCTTTGATTTGTGCTTCGTTTCAATTTTACTTCGCTTTAGTTCAAATAGTCAACTATTTATTTCTACAAAATAACTCGATTTTCGTGAGATTCACAAATCATAATGAGTTAGAAGGTGTGCAGTTGGTTGACCTGCATTTTGAAAATATCTGAATTAAAGGGCTAACCTTTTAATTAGTTTTGGGCTATACAATGTATACTGTAATTTTTTGGCTAGCGGATAATATTAATTTCTAACGGCTGACCATAAATAAAGTTTGCTCTATATAGAACAAAATGAGTAAAAATTGTGTAGGGTAGCTAATTTTTATAGTGGTATTTACTTTTTATCCAGTATTTTTAATGCTTAGCAATAATAGCCACTAGTCTATTAAAATTAATATAAAAAAATTGTATTACCCCTTTCTTCTATCTCTGTCATGTTAGGAAGAAGTCGTCGGTGGACTCCGCAGCAGGTAATTCAAGTCGATACTAAGGAATACAGAAAAGAACCTTGTTGGCAAAATATTCGGAATGGAGCTTTTTCAATAAATATTCTTGATTTAAGTGATAAAGCATAGAATTTCTTGAGTGTGTGCGTATGGTTCTTGTTAAGTTAAGATTCAAGAATTTGTACCTAGGAAACTTACCTGCAGTATCTCACTTGCATGCTTAGTTACTTTCTATTAGATGTTTGGTTTGCTTCTAAAAACCACTTCCTTCCCAAAAGTTAAGGACATATAGTCCTGAAGTCCTTAAGTTAAGTTCAAAAGTTAAGGACATGTAGTCCTGAACTTAGAATTTCAAGTTCAAAAGTTAAGGACATGTAGTCTTAAAAACCTGAAGTTAAGTTCAAAAGTTAAGGACATGTAGTCCTGAAGTCCTGAACTTAGAGTTACAAGTTCAAAAGTTAAGGACAGTCTTGAAGTCCTGAAGTTAAGTTCAAAAGTTAAGGACATGTAGTCCTGAAGTCCTGAACTTAGAGTTCCAAGTTCAAAAGTTAAGGACATGTAGTCCTGAAGTTAAGTTCAAAAGTTAAGGACATGTAATCCTGAAGTTAAGTTCAATAGTTAAGGACATGTAGTCTTGAAGTCCTGAAGTTATGTTCAAAAGTTAAGGAAATGTAGTCCTGAAGTCCTGAAGTTAAGTTCAAAGTTAAGGACATGTAGTCCTGAAGTCCTGAACTTAGAGTTCCAAGTTCAAAAGTTAAGGACATGTAGTCCTGAAGTTAAGTTCAAAAGTTAAGGACATGAGCAGAAGGGTATTTTCGTCTGGGCAGTTAAAGTTTATTAAAACAGTGGTTAAAATCTAAAGACATTTTAAATAATGACTTAAAAGTAAATACATGTTTTATTAGTGGCTAACCGTGCACTTCCCCACAAAATGAGCAATCTTGTTATAGGAAAATGAGCCAGCTTTTGCTTGTTGGGTTGTTGGCCCATGAAGAGCGACAGGTGGCTAGTCTAATTACCTTTTTCGATTATTGCTTATTTGGCAGTAAACACTGTTACTAATACAAGCTGGTTCCAAATAAATTTGAGCATTAATAATAACTGTAGTTGTACTCTTAAGGCAAACTAAACATCAAATTCGGCTTAAACAAAAAAAATGAAACTTCCTGAATTCTTTAAACCAAGAAACCAACACCTAGATAGAAATCATATTCTTAATACACTTGAAGAACACACAACTTTGCATGTTTCCTTTATTTTTAAGGATGATGGAAATCTTTAACACATGCTCACTGTTTTCACATTGAATCTGGATAGAAATGGAATCTTTAAACTTATTTACTTTAAACAAAACTTAACTTGAGTAAATAGCAATGAACTGCTCATGTGAAATAGCCAAAGACAAGTCAAGTGAAGCTTCAAACTAGCAGTTACATATTCACAGGGTTGTGTCATACATACTACGTTAAAACACTTAAACAACTAGCTAAATAAATTCATCTCTATTCCAACAGTCCAGACAGGTTCAAATCTTGGTGTTTACCTCGAAAATGGATTTAACAATTATACTAGATTTGTAGTTCTAAAAATATGTGATTTATTACAATACTAGTAAATAATCAAGAAATGATAAGTGTAAGTGAGAAGAATGTGATAGCTAAACTAATGTTGCTAAAGGAACGAGGGCCTCAAGCTTGGTGATTTCAGGGCCTCGAGGCTAGCTTAGTAACATTAAAGAATGAACAATAAAGTTGAAGAATAAACTTGAGCACATCAAACGACAAAAGTAGAGTAGAATATTCTATAGCAGTGAATTTCATCTTATTACAAATGATTGGGGCCCCCTTTATATAGGAGGGGGAAAATCCTAATATGGTACATGTCTCATTATGACAAAGAATACTATTGGTACAGCTGTATAACGGTTTAGTACGGAGTTGGACTATCTCTGGCAGACCTTATCAGCTCTAACCACGTGCCCTTGGGGATTTTTCGCCTTTCCATGATGATCATCAATTTTACACTGCTTCGAGGTAAGCCGTGATGGGACTTTGATATACTCTCCCGAGATACGCCTTATTGAGGTCGAACTTCAGACTCTACTTCGAGCCTCTTGAGCTCGGGCTCGGAACGCCGCAGACCTCAAAATCGGACTCCTCTGATTTTGGCAGTATACAGATAGTCCCCGCGTTTCTTTGAATGAAATGATAAGAAACGATTTGAATTCTTGACCCTTCGATATCCTCATCATGACATAAGCCACGTGAGGTCAGCGATTGGTGTGACTGAAAGGCTGTGCAGAAGTCATGTCTGCACATTTCTCGAAAAACCCACCAATCGATAACAAATATGAGCCGTCCTTTTAACTTCTACAGTACGCTTAGATGACCCCTATAAATACCCCAATCCTTTACTCCTCAATCTTTTACTTTCCATAACGCCTTCAAACCTTCACTAATTTTTCTCTGCATCCGTTCTTCCTTTGTGTTCATCTCTTAAACATTTTCTTCTTCATATTCTGAAATTTCACAAAACATGGAAAAAACTTCTAAGACAGTTCCCCAAAAAGAGCAAGCTCCTTCATCATCACTTCGTCTAAGAGAAAAACGTTAGTACCTCCTCGTGTCGAGGAGTGTACCCCCGGTCCTTGTGAAACATCTTCTGATTTCAAGGTCGAAAACCTTCCTCGGTTGCAGGACAATGTGAACCCATGTCTCTGTATATTAGTATGATAACCGAAACTGGGAAGGTGAAGGTTGATTGCCGTTGGGGGGATGTGGTACAAGTGGAGATCCTTTCACCTGAAGAGGACATAACCACTCACAAAGCTTGTTTTCTCAGCGTATACACATACCCATTCACCTTAGGTTCCATAGAGCTCTCCTCGCCACAGATAGATCCAGTGATCCTCGATTTTTGTAGACAATATCTGGTGACGCTTGGCCAAATTTATGCTTCCTTCTGGCGAATCATTTACCTGATTAGGTTCTTTTCGAACATGGTCGAGAGGATGCCTTTCATCCTCGACCATCTGATTCTCTGTACAATCCTCATTTTTATCGAGGTAGCCTGATTAAGCTACAACATCGATCTTCGAAGTCTTTCTTCTCTAGCATCGACGAAGATAAGGAACAAGGATGGATGAGCCGCTTTGTTCGAGTCAAAACCTCTGACTTGATTCCTACTGAGAAGATGCCATTCCCCGAGGAATGAAATATGAACCGTAAGTGCCGACTCATCGAACATGCTTCGTTAGTCACATGTTTTTTCTTCCTTTTGAACTAACTCCTTTCCGATGTTGCAGCCGTCGAGTGGTAACCCGGTGCGGTCAAGGGCCTCCCGAGCTGGGTTCGACAACTAGATTCCACCTCCACATATGTTGAGCACGTCTGGCGTGACTTGGCCAGAGGTCGATGGGAGGCCAAAAACCAAGGTGAACTTTTATTACTGTCATTTTTTTTTTTGAATTTATTAGTGAAAATATCTCTTGGTAGCACACTTAACCCTTTGTGCTTATGTAGGGCTCAGGGAAGTCATTTCAATGATGCCGCCTTTGCCTAGCGAAGTAGATACCCCAAAACCCGCCAAGGATAAGAAGAGAAAGAGGGAGACACTGGTAGAGTCCCCGAAACCATAAAAGGCCAAATCTCGGAAGTCTAAGACCGACACGGTGGCTTTGACTCCCGAAGTTGCTGCAAGTCTTCGTGCTGAGGAAGAAAAGGGAGATGAGACCAAAGGTGATGCCCTCCCGTTAGTAACTCGGAGGGGAAGTGGTATCGATGCCTCAAAGGTTAATACACTGAAGGCTGTTAAGGTGGCTTTGTCTCGAGTTGAGCATATTCCTGAAGGGAGCTCGGGCAAAATCCTCGAGTCAACCGATAACCAAAGCATGCCTTATTTTGAAAAGTTCTCGGTCGAAATCCTGAAGAAACCAACCCGAAATCTTCTCGAAGGAAGGAGAAGGCCCCGATTGACCCACTCATGGTGATCGATGTGGGTGATTCTCCACAAGGCCCATCCTTTTCCGAAGGGCAGATATGGGATGCCCTGGAAATGAAGACTCATGAAGTGGGGGCATCCCACGGGGAGAACGATATCTTCGAAGAATGCTTACCTGGATGGAGGAGGGCCCTGACCTCGGCGCCTCGTTTATCTTTGAAGAGGTTGATAAGCTTCGAAAGCAGTTATACTTCGTCTTTTAACAACTATGTTTGGGATTTGATTCGTACCTTTCTAACTTCCTTTTTTCGTGACCAGGATATGATGCTCTACGACCAGGCCTTCTCTAAGCCTCGGGCTGAGCTTTCCCGATGCGAAGACGAGCTTAGGAAGCTCATGGTGGAACATGATGACCTCAAGGCCCTCTATGTCAGGAAAGAGGAGGAACTTAAGGACCTTTGAGCCCGTTCGAAGGAGGCGTCTCGAGAACGGGCCGATCTCACCGAGTAAGTAACATAGCCTTTGCTGGATTATTTTACACATACTAATTTTAGTGTTCTAATGTCTCAATTCCATCCTTGCAGCTCGAGCAGAAGGATGACCTGGTGGGGCAACTTGGGGAGGATCTTAGGGTCTAAGACACTGAGATTCTCGGACTGAGGCAGCATATGGATGAGGTAGCTTTCGAGAAGGACACTCTTCGAGAAAAGCTGACCTCGGTCGAGCACCAACTTCTGAGTGCAAAAGAGGAGGGTCTTAAATATAAGGAGCTTCATGCTGAATTGGCCGCTGAGCTATCCATAGTCAAGTCCGAAGCTGATGCACTCATGTCTTCGTATCGAACTGACGTTGCTGCTGAAAATGCTCGGGCTAAGAAGGTATCTACTGAAGCCGAGCTCAAGCTAACTCATTCCCTTGACCATGCTCGACTGGAATCTCGAAGGCAGGCTCTCGAGGAGGTTCATGCCAAAGGTTTTGATCCATCTGCCGACATCGAGAAAGTGAAGGCCTTGGAAGAAAAATCGGTTGCGCTGCTCACTTTCGATGAGGATTCTGCTAGTGGATCGGAGAGTGGTGAAGATAAAGACAAAGTCCCTGAGGGGGAAGATGCACCAATAGAAGATTAGGCTTCTAATGCTTTCCTTTTTTGTGTAAGGATTTGTTGATACCCAATTTTTTCTCAAACTATTTTAAAATTACATATATACCTTCCAAAACATGCATTCATAACGATTAGTATTTTTCTATAATTGTACCATATTTTTATTAATTTATTTTAATTCATCCAGTGTTTTTATTTCTAATAATAAATTACAAAATCGCATTACAAATGATTTCAAAAGCATTTCTTGATTTAATGTATTATTCTGGTCCTATTAAGACCAAATTATTTCACAATTAGCCATTGGCACTCTCATATGTTTTATACTATTTTTATCCAATAATTAGTCGTTCTAATAATTATTAATCATTGTAATTTAATTTACTAAGCATCGATTTATTATAATTTATCAGCTATTTTACAAATTATTTTAGTTAATTTTAATTGGGTATTTATTAATTAGCCACTCTCTATTAAAGTTCTACCCTAAATCCAACCGGACCCCTTACCCACTTAACTAACCCAAATACCCAGCCCAATCTTCATAAATATACCCAGCCCCAATTCCCCTTTGGTCTGACCCGTTGATTAATTCAAATCAACGGCCCACGTTAATTCTTACCTAATTTAATCCTATGACCTACCCCCCCCCCCCAAAAAAAACCCTCAATTTTCTCCTCTTACTCTCTCGTTACACTCGGCCGCCCTCTCCCCTCATCTCTCTCAAGCTCTCTCTGCTAAACCTAGCTCCTCTCGTCAGCCACAGCTTCGCCGATGACCATGGCGGTCCCACGCCGGTTTGACACTGTCCCGAGGCCCTCAAAAGAACCTGGAGCGGTTCAACTCCCACCTATGGATTTTCATGCCGTTCTCTGGCCATCTACAGCCGTCCAGGTAAGATTTCCTCATTTTTCGGCTAGAACCAGGGGTTCTTTAGCCGGTTCTCCTTCTATTTGGGTTGTATCTATGAAAACCTAACTATCAGTCTCTGATTTTCATAGATCTATAACAGATCTTGGCTTATTCCGAACTATTTTTGGTGTTTTCAAAAGGTTTTCCGATTTTCATGAAGTGACTCTTCACCTTCTAACTAGGGTTTTCAAACCTCTTTTCAAAAATGATTTCCCTTCATATTTTAAGTATTATCTTATGATTTTTTATTATGTTTAAGATTTATTCGAGCCTTTTCCCTTTGTGTCTGAGTTATTTCGTTAAAACCCCTAAAGTCTTAGCTTTCACCTATGGCTCTGAGTTTGTTTACAATGATGTGTTCATTTGTTCTATTGTGTTCACTCTGTTCTCTTGATTAATGTATGATCTTGTGATGTTTTATCCCATATTGCTTGTTAGGGTTTCTGGTTGCTATTACCATGCTTAATATGTGATTCATCTCTATTCATTGTTTATCAACACCTCTAAATCTTCGCCTTTCCTGCTTGTATTATGCTTATTCAATGATTCATGTCATTGTCCTATGTAAACCCCTAATTCCGTGTGATTTTACCCTGTTTTAATCACTAGGGTTTCTGACTCTCTCCTATTATGTGTTTACTTCGTATAACCTATGCTGATTCTTAAATCAGTACTACTCCTATTTAGAATCCCTAATTTCTTTTGATTGATTTCCTTAATTGATTTCCAGTAATAATCTTTACGACTATTAGTTATTTCTTGCTTTATTACTATCAATTGATTCTTACAGTAGTGCTTTAATGAACCTGCCCCAATTCCCTACTCTATGCTTACTATGTATGAATCTTTCATTATTTGCTTCCTTTACTTACTCGTAACATTTTCCTACCGTTGGAGAGTTAAATCGCTTAATTAAGGAAGTACCCATATTACTATGATACTGATTGATTATGAATCCCTTTGAGTACTGCCTGACTTTTGTTTGCACCTTATTTACTACTGTTTTTGAAGCTATATATACCTAGGCCTCTTATTTTCCAAACACGAACTGATCTGTTCAAATCTCTCTCTCTCACACACAAATAAAAAACTCTCTGCTCTCTCTTCTATGCTAGCTACTATTATTCTAAGTTAGTCGGCTGCAAGCCAAGGCTAACTATTGTGCATCTCCTACTTTCTATTTGTATTACTGCTTTATTCACTTCACTGGTATGTTCTAATTCAGATTTCAGTTCTCAAACCAACATGTTTCTATTACTATTGTAATTCAGTGTGTTTCTAATTGGCTTTTACTTATTATTCAACATGTATCTAGGATCCTGAACTCCCCTCTGCTTGTTAAGTTTATGCTTTACTTGTCAATGACCAACATGTTTCTATTTCTTGTATGCCTATTATTGGTACATTAGTGATCATGGTCTTAGTTGTTTAGTGTTGATATGTTAATATAATCCAGTACTTTACTGTATCCCTGATCCTCTGAACCCTTAGGATGTTTCTATGCATGCGTATATATGTGCTTCTGCCGGCTACATGTTTGCCATTACATGCTCTGTATTTGTCCCTCAAATCCCATTACCCTGTTTGTGATTGTTGGACTATCCCTGGTCCTTTGTGTGATGTTGAACTTTTATTCCAATCAAGTTTCCCTCTTCAAAACTGTTTTTCTTACTCACCCTTTCTCAAAACTGTTTTCTTACTTAAACCCTTTTAAAAAATAAAAATCACTCTCACATATACTCTTAGAAATATAGGTTCTGCCCCTTCTGTGTGAGCATTGCCTTGGGACCCTTGAGCTCCCTCTGAACTTTGACACACAGAGGCTGGCCATTCCACACTGCACTTACTTTATTTTGGCTATGAAATCTGGGTGTGAGCACTGCCCAGGAGCCCTTGAGGTTTTTAGGGAACTCTGACACACCCGGATTATGAGAAGGTTGTGAAATAATACCTGACATTGAGGGCTTGGAGACTTGAGCCTATTCTGTAGGCTCCCTATAGTTAAATTCTTATTTTCCTTCTATTTTAGTTGTGTAATTTGTATTCAATGGCCTGTAATAATTATTTGCAAACAACTCTGGGGTCGGATAGTGAAAAACGGATGGATGATATGCATGCTGTAGTATAATTAAGGGTAGAAACCATGCTTCTAGGTTATTTTCTCTATGCGCAATAGCAGCCATGTTTAGGTACACCATGCCATGCATTAGATATCATGCTACTTAGGATTTATGTGTATTCGACATCTCCACGCTTAGAAATTCTGCCTATAGGATAAATAATTACAATAAAATAAATTGCTATTACGTGATCCTGCCCATGTTCTGAAATTTCACTAGAAGTATTGTCTTAGGATAAATAAGCTGTAATCATTTCTCATCATGCTATACACGTAGAGATCCTGTTCTAGGTGAACAACCATTAAAAAATTTTCACCTATGCTATTCCTGAAATTGTGCATAATGCTATGATTCTATGTGCATTTAGAAGTCCTATTTAAGTTATTACGCATCATGCTGCATTAGATATCATCTATTTAACTGTATTTAGTCTAAACACAGAACAATCCCCTGTTCTCAGCAACTGGTAATTAGTCTTTGTACATCTTCACACCTAGAATCACATGTTATTAGCTATAACAACTTAGAGTCATTAACCAATCTGAATAACTGTTGCATGTTATCCTACACCTAGGCAAGCCTTAGGTAATTAACTCAAAAAAATAAAAAAATAAGAACTGTCGTTGTGATCATGTTTAACTGCCAGCATGCTTTAAACCAGTAGGCAAGCCTGATTAAGACTTCCTCTCTGAGTTATGCAATAATCTGTCTATCACCTAGATACCATGCTCTAGGATTCTGAAGTATATGGATCTTAATTGTGTATGAGACATACTGCTCATGTGTACTATGTGTGGAGGAATATTTGAGCCTTTATCTGTTTTCTATGCTTTCTTTTATCTGCAGTCTTAGTTGTTTTGTTGTATGTCACCTTAGAATTCTTCCTTTAAAACCTGAGGGTCTGCCTAGCACCTCGTTTTAGGATAGAAGTCCTAATTTCCTCTAGGACTGATAGGAAGCGACGGGTAACACCATGCAATAGATGTGGAGACCAACACTCGTTTTAATAACCTTACGGGGTGGGAAGGGTAGAATATGGATATGATGACCGGTGCGCTAATACCACGTGTAGCCCCTCCTCGAGGAGTGATTATCGGGTATTGCATTGATGTGATCCATATTATTATAAACCTAGTACACCTTTATATGATAGCTCGTAATTCCTTTTCAAAAGCCAATCTTCTTTACTGTTTTCTAAACATCTACATGCTTAAGACTTAAATCCCCTCTTATTTAAGCCTTTACTTGTTATTTGTTAGTTGTACAAATTCATGAAATCATTTGGCCGGGAACCACACTTGTTGATCCTGAGAGGTGCCTAACACCTTCCCCTTAGGATAATTTCAAGCCCTTACCCAAATCTCTGGTTAGCAACGTAGTTATAATTGAACCCCTTAGGTGCCCTAACGCACCGTTAAAATCGTTAGGTGGCGACTCTTCAAAATATGCAAACCCCTTTCCCAAAAGGAACGAGTTGTCCCAACCAATGTCATAAACCCGATTTCGCGAGGAAAAAAGGGGGCGCGACAGCATGGCGACTCTGCTGGGGATATCCAGGCTTTTACCATTTCAAATTGTTTCGTGAATTTGTGCCTTTATTTTAAATACTTGCACCCTTTCCTATTCCCTTTACATGCAATTAATTGTTTACTTCGAGTATTTACTTTTCTTCAAAAACGAAACTGACATGTCTCTTTGTTTCCTTTTGTAACTGCTTTAAATCATTACTACCGTTTTTACCGCTTTCTTTAACGTGCAAATACGTGACAACTTGTTTTAATAATTATTGCATAAATCATGCTCAACATTCATACTCTACTCGTGCCAAACAAAATACTATAACAATGCTTGATGAGTGGTTGCGCCCTTCCTATGTTATCACCCACTAAATTCGGAAAGGCTTATTTGCGGTAAAACTAGTCGATCAGCGGTGCAATCGACGGTTCCGTGCCTTTCTCCCTTGAGTTGTCCGCTCAAGGGTACCGGTCTAAAAGCCCATAGAAACCTTACTTTGTTGCACTATTGCATGCATCATGGTCAAACCTAGTCAAGCTAAAGTGTCGTCCACACGATAGCTTTCAAGATAGCCTTATCCAAAAGTCCACCGGGTTTCCCTAAACCCAAAGGAACACCCTCATGTTCTGTGTATTTATTTGGAGAACTAAATGCTTTCTGCTAATTATTGACGATAAATAGTCGAGTCTGGTGGGGGTAAGGGCCTAACTTTATTTGATTTGCAGAAAAAATGAGGCACGAAGTCCCCAGATTCGGCATGGTTTCCAATATCCACCCAAGACTGTTGAGTTGGTGGGAGGATCTTCACTCTAGCGACAAAGATATCATCAGGAAACACTTGGGTAATCTACCATCTCTCCTGGAAATCCAGCCTAACAAAATGATAATAGAGGCTGCTACCCTATTCTGGGATCGTGAAAGGTCCGTGTTCCGCTTTGGGAACATCGAAATGGCTTCTTTGATAGAAGAGATAGGAGGGCTGGCTAACCTAGTATGGGAAACTCTGGGGTTGTTGATGCCTGAGAACCGCACAGGCAAAAGTTTCCTCAAAATGATAGGGTCTGAAAAAGGATGCGGACTTGGTATGTTTGGAGGATTCGTACATTCCTTTTAACTATTTGTACGAAAGGTATGGTTACAGCAAATCATACCGTACCTACCATGACGAGTTTTCTATCACCTCTCTGGGACACGTCCATCGCTGAGTGTTTGTGTTTATGGTTTGCTTTTTGGGTTTGATCGTGTTCCCCATGAAGAAGGAAAGGATCCATACCAGGCTAGCCATGGTAACTAAGACCATAATGGAATGGGTAAATGGGCAAGATTTCAACATTGTGCCCATGATCATTGCTGACATATATCGGGCCTTAGAAAGGTGTCAACAAGGAGCAAAGAATTTCGAAGGTTGCAATTTATTATTTCAACTCTAGCTTATGGAACATCTCCAAAAAGGTGAATATCGACTGGACATTCACCGTAGAATGTGGTCACCCAAAGCGAATGAATTATATCCCTGACATGTTCGCTCAGCCTGAAAATGCTAAGGGATGGGTTGAGCTTTTTGATAACTTGACTGAAGAATAGGTTCAATGGATGTTTGAATGGTTTCCAACGGATGAGTTCATCATTCGATCCCGAGACGCATAATTTCTGATACTGATTATTCTAAGGATAAATACCCTTACGTCCCTCTTCGAATTATGAGGCAAGCAGGAAGGAAGCAAGTCATCCCTAGGGTTGAGAAGATGAGCCATCTTCGAGCTGACTTTCAAAATAATAACAGTCCTCACAAATGCCAAGCTCAGCACCTGTGGCGCTGCAAGGTTATACTTGAGAAAGACACCATCGAGCCAGACAAGTATCACGCCGATTGTACTCATTTCTATCTTGGTTGGTTAGAAGAGGATCTGGTTGGTCAGAGCAAGTCGGGGTACGTCCGAGGTCACAGGGTTATAGATGAAAGGGCCGAGGCATAAGTCAAATACAACCAACTGCACAAAAGGATCCGGGAAAGTGAGGATGACCACTACAAGATACATGAGTCCAACAAAAAACTGATCGAGGAATGGAAAGACATGGCTATCAACGCCAACAAGAGGCTGGGGTACTATGAACGAGGTATAGTCGAGCTGGAAGAAAAGTTCATCAAAAGAGTTGAAGATTGTCAAAAGGCTGAGGGAGCTGCAGGGGGATACCTAGACAGAACCTACCTGTTGCTGGGACTTCATGAGCTGGGAAAACTGTACAAGGAAAGCAAGAATGCCGAGTATGGGGAAGGTTCTTCTGGGACTAAGTAGATAGGAGTGTCTTTATTTTCTATCAATGTAATAAGGCCAATGGCCATTAGTGACTTTATTTTTTCGTCTATAATTTTGGGATTTGTCTATTTTTCTTATCAATAAAATGAGGCATTTAGCATTTTAAGTTCTCCAAATCAATTTGTCACTAGGCCCACCTCGGGCACAAAGAGGTTCCCAACTTAGGACGCGCTTTACATTTCCGCATTATGTGTTTAAATACCGCAATATTCTTTTCATGATTCTCACTGACTTGGTTACCTTTTATTTTTATTTTTCTTACTCCCCTCCAAAAAGGTTAGTTCGTGCATTCTGGCATCATCAGCCTATTGCACCAGATCCAAGGGCCCTCCACCTACTCCTCCTAGTCCTCCTAAGGGCAAAGACAAAGGCAAAAGTAAGATGGAAGAGTCCAGCGACACCAAAAAGGAGAATATGATTGAACGGGTAGAGGCCACTGATGGCCGAGGTATTCAGGTCCTGCATGAGAACATGTCACCACTTGAACAAAAATTGCTGAAGTTTCAGGAAAAACTCGATCAAGTCCGGAATCTTGCCAATTTTTCAGTTTCCCTCAATTCCCCCGACGTCAACCTTCCAAATGCTCAGGTCCCCGCACCTCCACAAAATATCCCAAGACAGTAAAATCATCCCGCACCTCACCATCATGCCACTCCCCCAAAGAACCAAACTCTCCCGACGTAGTGCAATGCTTGCCATACCTCAAATAACACTCCAGTACTCATCCCAAAACCTCAAAACCCCACAAAGGACCATTTCCACACCTATGACAATCCCATCTATGTGGAAACCGTGACCCACTCCACTCCGCCTATCCCACAGGCGTCCGAGTCTGACGAAAAGGATTTACTTATCAGGAACCTGGCTGAAGAGGTTAGGAAACTAGCCAACCGAGTCCAGGGTGTTGAAGGAACTAAGGGGATTGAAGGGTTGAATTATGGAGACCTTTGTATCCAACCTGATGTCGAACTGCCCGAGGGGTACAAACCTCCAAAGTTCGAAATGTTTGACGGTACTGGTGATCCGAGAGTCCATCTGAGGACCTATTGTGACAAATTGGTTGGCGTGAGAAAGGATGAAAGAATCCGCACGAAGCTGTTCATGAGGATTTTGAAGGGAGACACACTGTCTTGGTACATCAGCCAAAACCCCAAGAAATTGTCAAACTGGGTATTCATGATGTCTGATTTTATGGACAGGTTTAGATTCAACACAGAGAATGCACCAGATGTTTTCTACATTCAAAATTTGAAGAAGAAACCTACAGAAACCTTTAGCGAGTATGCTACTCGCTGGAGGTTCAAAGCCGCTAAAGTCAGAACTGCTCTAGAGGAAGAACATATGAACAAGTTCTTTGTCCGAGCTCAGGACCCGTAGTATTATGAACGATTAATGATGGTTGAAGGCCACAAGTTCTCTGACATCATCAAATTGGGTGAGAGGATTGAAGAAGGTATCAAAAGCGGTATGGTTACAAATTTTGAAGCCTTGCAAGCCACTAACAAGGCTCTACAGTCCGGTGGTGTGTCTAAGAAGAGAGACGTGAGAGCCGTAATGGTTGCACAAAGAGCCAAGTCCCCACTCAAATACCAAACCTATCCAACACCTCCACTCACATACCATTCCTCACCAAATTACCAAGCACCCTCACCAAATTACCAAGCTCCACCACCTTCTTACCAAGATCCACCGCCCACATATCAACCTGCTTCGCCCAGATATTCACAACCCGCTCCTGTCTACCATACTTATAATTCCTGGCCATCCCATTACCAATCACCCCCTGCACACCAAAACCTCCCTAGACCTCGTCCCAATTTTGATTGCCGCCCTCCAAAGCAATACACTGCCATAGCTGAGCCCATTGACCAGCTATATGAGAAGCTCAAAGCCGCTGGTTATGTCACACAAATCCCTGCTGCCACCCCTAAGAACCCTTCTTAGTGGGTTAACCCAAACAAATCCTGTGCATACCATTCCGGCATGAAAGGACACACCATCGAAGAATGCCTCTCTCTGAAGGAAAAAATACAGGCTCTCATTGACAACAAGATTATTGTGGCAAAAGACCCCACTCCAAACGTCCGCGACAATCCTATGCCAGACCATAAGGGTAGAGGTATCCATATGATTTAAATAGAAGATGATTGGAATCCCGAGGGGTCAATCGGGTTTATCGCAGAAGGCGATGACCCAAACAAAACCCGCAATCAACTCTCAAACCGATCATAGTCCAGATTCAACCATTCGAGGTCGCTGAGGTGAATATGTCTATACCGTTTGACTTTGAAGCAGTGCCACCTACAAATTCACCAGTGCCAATTGAAGTAGTTTGTATCTCCAACAAATGCACCGGCACCATTCGAGGTCACAGTCTTGCCACCCCGAACACACATTCTGTTTGAAGTAAGGATGGTTGCACCAATTTCGGTGGCAATGTCAACCACGCTACCCTTCTATTCAAACGCTATCCGTTGGGACTACACAGCCGTGGCGACAAGGAAAGGCATCAGGTCTGAGGAAGTAGTCACAACACAGGGTATGACAAGAACTGGTAAGGTCTACACCCCTAAGCATCTGGCCGAGTCAAGCAAGTAGGCTGCCAACCGGCCTCCCCTTATCAAAACAGGTCCCGATGACCTTTGGAGAAAGGTACAGGCTAAGGAGTATTCAGTCATCGACCAGCTAAACAATACACCGGCACAAATATCCATCCTCTCTCTGCTGCAGAATTCTGAAACACACAGAAATGCTTTGTTGAAAGTGTTGAGTGAAGCATATGTGCCAAACAACATCACTAGTGGGGAAATGGCCAATATGGTAGGCCAGGTACTGGAGAGTCATAAAATCACTTTTCATGAGGACGAGCTACCACCTGAAGTATTGGGGCACAAAAAAGCACCGCACATCACCGTGCAATGCAAAGATCATTTTATCATAAGAATCTTGATCGATGGAGGTTCGAGTCTTAACATTTCACCGTTGATAACACTCAAGAAATTGGGTAAAGGGATACATGAGATAAGGGATGGGGCGATCAATGTGAAAGCCTTCGACGGTTCTCAGAGGTCCACCATGGGGGAGATCAGTCTATGTCTGCAGATGGGACCGACTTGGTTCGAAGTGGATTTCCAGGTGATAGATGTGCCAGCATCCTATAACCTATTGTTGGGACGAACCTGGATTCATGATGTTGGGGCCATAGCATCAATGCTACATCAGGCGGTAAAATTCGAGTGAAACCACCAAGAGGTGATTATTCATAGTGACGGTAGCAACCCCATTTATGGTCGTCAAACTATTCCGGTGATTGACGAAAAAAGGAAGATAGGTGGAGGAACTTACCACCACATTGAACGGGTCAATGCTATCGACAAGGGCAAGTGGTGGGAAAGCAAGATTGGGAGCATCCTAAACTGGAGAGGATATGAGCCAGGCAAAGGGCTCGGTAAGAACCTCTAAGGGATCACGAAGCCCATAAAGCTCAAGGAACATGGAACCACTTTTGGTCTGGGGTAGAGTACACTTGGCAGGAATTCAACGACTGGTCGCCACCTTGGCGCGGTCCCTATTACTCTTTGGAGTAGCCGATACCTCATCTTGCGCAGACTTTCAAGCAGGTTAACATTATTTACGATTCAGACGAGGAAGAAGCACTTGCAGCAATGAAGAGTTTGTTCCTAGAGGACGAAGATATGAATTGATGTGTTGTTCTCGAGGGGGAGGGGGAGGAAGGCCCTTCCATACAAACTGTAATCAAGGGGACATATCAAGAACTGGTCTATCAAGACAATCAAAGCCCGACGAGCCTCGGGGTAGCAAGGCTAAAACAAGCATTATTTACTATTTTATTTACTAAATGATTTTCCTTTTCCTGCAATAAAGATCTTCAATGTTCAAAATAGTTATTCAAACTATCAAAGCATCTTCTAAATTTCTCTTACGAATCAGATATTTATTGCTATTATTTTCTCTCATTAATTTATTTATACAACATTACTATTACTTGTCTTGATGAACCGATGACTGTGACATGCAACGTGACAATGCAATAAACGGACATTGATTCAGATGAAGACGACATACCTGACGAGATTGTCAAAGAAGTTGAGATTTGAACTACGCCTGACCTGATTCCCGTTTAAGAGGGGATACGTAGGCAGCCCTATGGGTTCGGTCACAATTCAATAAAAATCTATTTTTCCCCGCAATTGGAAACTGGGGAAGGATTTTGAGGAGGGCCCTCAAAATTCCGAAGCGAGTAGCAGTCCACAAGCATTCACCTAGCCAACTGGGGTAGAATTTTGAGGAGGAGCAAGTTCAGCCAATCATCGCGCGAGCAGCAGTCAGAGGCATCCACCCAGCAAATTGGGACAGAATTTTGAGGAGGACCCTCAAAATTCCGCATCAGAAGAGGTCGCAATGTCTCAAGCCGTGTCATGTCGTCGGTTCATCTAAAAAAAACTATTTAAGATTATATATTACAAAATTATGCATATTTAATTTTTCTGAAGCAACTTGTTTAGCGAACGCTACCCCAATGACATAGAAAGTATCATCATGATCAAGAAAACGAGCCAAGCAGAGCTAGCAAGAATGCGAACTAACCTTTCCCCTTTACAAAACTCACGATCTTTCTTTGGATGCAGGCACAAAATTGCAAAAGCCCTGAAATATATTATCCGCTCAAAGGACAGACATTGTTCCTCAAACTCGTCATGCCAACACTTATTATCAGCACAAAAAATGCTTCATTATCACAATGCTCTACCGCAGTTTAACACCAGCTAAGAATTTCTGTTGTCCTTCCTTAAATATTGCATAGGGTTACCTTTCTGCCTTCCGAGACTAAACGATGGCTCCATCTGTATTCGCATATTGCATAAGGCTCTGCCTTCCGAGACTAAACGATGGCTCCATCTGTATTCGCATATTGCATAAGGCTCTGCCTTCCGAGACTAAACGATGGCTCCATCTGTATTCGCATATTGCATAAGGCTCTGCCTTCCGAGACTAAACGATGGCTCCATCTGTATTCGCATATTGCATAAGGCTCTGCCTTCCGAGACTAAACGTTGTCTCCATCTGCATTCGCATATTGCATAAGGCTACCTTTCTGCCTTCCGAGACTAAACGATGTCTCCATCTGTATTCGCATATTGCATAAGGCTCTGCCTTCCGAGACTAAATGATGTCTCCATCTGCACTGGCATATTGCATAAGGCTACCTTTCTGCCTTCCGAGACTAAACGTTGTCTCCATCTGCATTCGCATATTGCATAAGGCTACCTTTCTGCCTTCCGAGACTAAACGTTGTCTCCATCTGCATTCGCATATTGCATAAGGCTATATTTATTTCTTCCGAGGTTAAACGCTACCTTCATTTACTTCTCAAAAAGAAACCAATGCCTCTAGCATTATTTACCGCGCTTTCCTTTTGGGCTAAGCTCTTCCTCTTTAATTTGCAAGACTAAGCTCTACCTTATCAGCATCATACTATTTCATCTTCATGGGCTGAAATATCGCCAACTTATCCAAAGGCATCATCGTTCGGAGGCACCATCTTCATGGCCCGAGAACACCATGCCATGGCCTGATGATATCTTTTATCAGTTTGCATATCATTATTCAAAGGCATCATGGTTCGGAAGCACCATATTCATGGCATGAAGACATCATTTCATGGCCTGCGAATCCTGCATCAAGAAATTCGTGGCCCAGGACATCATGGTCTAAAGACGTCATCCTTAACCGTCCAAAGACAACATTCATAGTCCAACGGGATTTGCATTATGTTTAAATCACGCATGATATGTTTGTATTACTCATTTGCAGGTAACCCGGCAAGCAACATCCATCCCGGCAGGAGTGATCCCACTCCAGTTCTCCTAACCACCCGTAAGCCGCTTATTCGATCAGTCCCAAATATTGCGTCCATTCTTGTAAGAAACTTCATCGGTATACTTCACCGATGAATCCTGAACTACATACGGCCTGATTCCTGTAAAACCAGGGATATATAGGCAACTCAGAAACCAGGGTGCGGCCTAAAATCTCTCCCAAATCGTGTCGCTCGGTCAAAATTGGCCATCATATCTTTACCCGACAACTCTTTCATCCTTCCCGGGTAAAGAGGGGCAGCTGTTGATACCCAATTTTTCCTCAAACTACTTTAAAATTGTATATATACCTTCAAAAATATTCTTTCATAACAATTGGTATTTTTCAATAATTTTACCATATTTTTATTAATTTATTTTAATTCATCCAGTGTTTTTATTTCTAATAATCAATTACAAAATCGCATTACAAATGATTTCAAAAGTATTTCTTGATTTAATGTATTATTTCTGGTCATATTAAGACCAAATTATTTCACAATTAGCCAAATTGGCACTCTTTGGCTATAATTGCAATGACTTTGCAATTATAGCCTAATCATATATTTTATACGATTTTTATCCAATAATTAGTCGTTTTAATACTTATTAATCATTTCAATATTTACAATTTATCATCTATTTTACAAATTATTTTAGTTAATTTTAATTGGGTATTTAATAGTTAGCCACTCCATACTTAAATGTTTACCCTAAATTCAACCAGACCCCTTACCCACTTAACTAACCCAAATACCCATCCCAATCTTCACAAATATATCCGGCTCAATTCCCCTTTGATCTGAGCCGTTGATTAATTTAAATCAATGACCCACGTTAATTCTTACCTAATTTAATCCTATGACCTACCCCCCCCCACCCCCAAACCCTCATTTTCCTCTTCTCACCCTCTCTTTAAACTCGGCCGTCCTCTCCCCTCATCTCTCTCAAACTCCCTCTGCTAAACCTAGCTCCTCTCGCCGGCCACAGCTTCGCCGGTGACCATGGCAGTCTCACCACCACTCCTAGCCTATGGCTCTCCTCCCACGCCGGTTTGGCACTGTCCTGAGGCCCTCAAAAGAACCTGGAGCAGTTCAACTCCCACCTATGGATTTTCATGCCGTTCTCCGATCATCTAAGGCCGTCCGAGTAAGATTTCCTCATTTTTCGGATAGAACCAGTGGTTCTTTAGCCGGTTCTCCTTCTCTTTGGGTTGTCTCTATGAACCCCTAACTATCAGTCTCTGATTTTCATAGATCTATAACAGATCTTGGGTTATTCCGAACTATTTTTGGTGTTTTCAAAAGGTTTTCCGATTTTCATGAAGTCACTCTTCACCTTCTAACTAGGGTTTTTAAACCTCTTTTCAAAAAAGATTTCCCTTCATATTTTAAGTGTTATCTTATGATTTTTTATTATGTTTAAGCTTTATTCGAGCCTTTTCCCTTTGTGTCTGAGTTATTTCGTTAAAAACCCTAAAGTCTTAGGTTTCACCTATGGCTCTGAGTTTGTTTACAATGATGTGTTCATTTGCTCTATTGTTTTCACTCTAGTCTCTTGATTATTCTGTGATTTCTTGATGTTTTACCCCATATTGCTTGTTAGGGTTTCTGGTTGCTATTACCATTCTTAATTTGTAATTCATCTCTATTCATTGTTTATCGATACCTCTAAATCTTCACCTTTCCTGCTTGTATTATGCTTATTCAGTGATTCATGTCATTGTCCTATGTAAACCCCTAATTCCGTGTGATTTTACCCTGTTTTAATCAATAGGGTTTCTGACTCTCTCCTATTATGTGTCTACTTTGTATAACCTATGCTGATTCTTAAATAAGTACTAATACTATTTCGAATCCCTAATTTCCTGTGATTGATTTCCTTTAATTGATTTCCAGTGATAATCTTTATGACTATTAGTTATTTCTTACTTTATTACTATCTATTGATTCTTACAGTAGTGCTTTAATGAACCTATCCCTAATTCCCTACTCTATGCTTACTATGTATGAATCTTTCCTTATTTGCTTCCCTTTCTTACTTGTAACCTTTTCCTACCGTTGGAGAGTTAACTCCCTTAATTAAGGAAGTACCCATACTACTCTGATACTGATTTATTATGAATCCCTTTGATTACTGCCTGACTTCGGTTTGCACCTTATTTACTACTATTTTCGAAGCAATATATACCCAGACCTCTTATTTTCCAAACACAAACTGATCTGTTCAACTCTCTCTCTCACACAAATAAAAAAAACTCTTTGCTCTCTCTTCTATGCTAGCTACTACTATTCTAAGTTAGCCGGCTGCAAGCCAAGGCTAACTATTGTGCATATCCTACTTCCTGTTTGTGTTACTGCTTTCTTCACTTCACCGGTATGTTCTAATTCAGATTTCAGTTCTCAAACCAACATGTTTCTATTACTGTTGTAATTCAGTATGTTTTACTTATTATTCAACATGTATCTAGGATCCTGAACTCCCATATGCCTGTTAAGTTTATGCTTTACTTGTCAATGATATGTTTCTGTTTCTTGTATGCCTATGATTGGTACATTAGTGATTATGGTCTTAGTTGTTTAGTGTCGATATGTTAATATAATCCAGTACTTTACTGTATCCATGATCTTCTTAACCCTTAGGATGTTTCTATGCATGTCTATATATGTGTGTCTCTGCCGGCTACATGTTTGCCCTTATATGCTCTGTATTTGTCCCTCAAATCACATTACCCCTGTTTGTGATTGTTGGACTATCCCTGGTCCTTTGTGTGATGTTGAACTTTTATTCCAATCAAGTTTCCCTCTTCAAAACTATTTTTCTTACTTACCCTTTCTCAAAACTTCTTTGTTACTTAAACCCTTTTAAAAAATAAAAAGCACTCTCACATATACTCTTAGAAATGTAGGTTCTGCCCCTTCTGTGTGAGCATTGCCTTGGGACCCTTGAGCTCCTTCTGAACTTTGACACACAGCTGGCCATTCCACACCACACTTACTTTATTTTGGCTATGAAATCTGGGTGTGAGCACTGCCCGGGAGCCCTTAAGGTCCTTAGGGAACTCTGACACACCCGAATTATGGGAAGGTTGTGAAATAATACCTGGCATTGAGGGCTTGGAGACTTGAGCTTATTCTGTAGGCTCCCTATAGTTAACTTCTTATTTTCCTTCTATTTCAGTTGTGTAATTCGTATTCAATAGCCTGTAATAATTATTTGTAAACAACTCTGGGGTCAGATAGTGAAAAACGGATGGGTGATATGCATGCTGTAGTATAATTAAGGGTAGAAACCATGCTTCTAGGTTATTTTCTCTATGCGCAATAGCAGCCATATTTAGGTACACCATGCCATGCATTAGATATCATGCTACTTAGGATTTATATGTATTCGACATCTCCACGCTTAGAAATCCTTCCTATAGGATAAATAATTATAATAAAATAAGTTGCTATTACGTGATTCTGTCCATGTTCTGAAATTTCACTAGAAGTACTTTCTTAGGATCAATAAGCTGTAATCATGTCTCATCATACTATACATGCAGAGATCCTGTTCTAGGTGAACAACCATTAAAAATCTGTCATCTATACTATTCCTGAAATTGTGCATAATGCTATGATTCTATGTGCATTTAGAAGTCCTGTTTAAGTTATTACGCATCATGCTGCATTAGATATCATCTATTTAACTGCATTTAGTCTAAACATATAACAGTCCCCTGTTCTCAGCAACTAGTAATTAGTATTTGTACATCTTCACACCTAGAATCGCATGTTATTAGCTATAACAACTTAGAGTCATTAACCAATCTGAATAACTTTTGCATGTTATCCTACACCTAGGCAAGCCTTAGGTAATTAACTCAAAAAAATAAAAAAATTAGAAGTGTCGTTGTGATCATGTTTAACTGCCAGCATGCTTAAAACCAGTAGGCAAGCCTGATTAAGACTTCTTCTCTGAGTTATGCAATAATCTGTCTATCACCTAGATACCATGCTTTAGGATTCTGAATTATATGGACCTTAATTGTGTATGAGACATGCTTCTCATGTGTACTATGTGTGGAGGAATATTTGAGCCTTTATCTGTTTTCTATGCTTTCCTTTATCTGCAGTCTTAGTTGTTTTGTTGCATATCACCTTAGAATTCTACCTGCAAAACTTGAGGGTCTGCCTAGCACCTCCTTTTAGGATAGGAGTCCTAATTTCCTCTGGGACTGATAGGTAGGGACAGGTAACAACATGCAATATATGTCGAGACTCATTTTAATAACCTTACGGGGTGGGAAGGGTAGAATATGGATATGATGACCGCTGCGCTAATACCACGTGTAGGCCCTCTTTGAGGAGTGATTATCGGGTATTGCATTGATGTGATCCATATTATTATGAACCTAGGACACCTTTATATGATAGCTCGTAATTCCTTTTCAAAAGCCAATCTTCTTTACTGTTTTCTAAGCATCTACATGCTTAAGACTTAAATCCCCTCTTATTTGAGCCTTTACTTGTTATTTGCTAGTTGTACAAATTCACGAAATCATTTGGCGGGGAACCTCACTTATTGATCCTGAGGGGTGCCTAACACCTTCCCCTTAGGATAATTTCAATCCCTTACCCAAATCTCTGGTTAGCAATGTAGTTATAATTGAACTCCTTAGGTGCCCTAATGCACCGTTAAAATCGTTAGGTGGCGACTCTTCAAAATATGCAAACCCCTTTCCCAAAAAGAACGACTTGTCCCAACCAATGTCATAAACCCGATTCCGCGAGGAAAAAAGGGGGCGTGAAAGCATGGCGACTCTGCTGGAAACTTCTGTAGGCATATTTTGTACTCTCACTATAAATACAAAATATATTTGTTTCATATTTGTTGTTAATTTCTGCCTTGCCTTCGTATTTTTGATGTAGTTGATGATCAGTCTGATGTATTGGACTTAAATATAAAACCCTTAGGTTTTGTGTTCGATCAATGATTAGTAACAGGCGATCGCTTAGGGACTAATGTCGAGTACAATGTGTAATCCTTGAGCTAATCTTTAGCTCGGGACTTTCGAGTTCAAACTAGGTATCGGCCCTTAGGATCTTTTCAATTCGGCCCTTAAGCTCTTATATATTGGCCCTTAGGCTCTTACAAATAGGCCCTTAGGATCTTTTTAGATTAGGTCAATTCGACCTCTAAAATGGCTACAATTTTCCCCCATTCTGGCTAAAGACTTTTTAAAAATTTATTTATGCCTTGGCATGTTTTTATATCCGTCCGACTTTTTGACGGTTCAATTAATAGGAGCATCGATTACAAGTTGATGTGTGATAATAATTGAGTACCTCGTGAGGTTCTCTCGAAGGCTGATTTTCTCGAAGCCTTTACATTGTTCGGAGCTGATATTATCGAATCCCCTTTGCTTATGCCGAGGGTAGCCTGATTAAACTGGGTTTTTTGAAGTATTTGGGCCTTTAGTTTTATGGCGGAAGTCAGACGTCTCTGAGCCGCATTATTTCGGCCGTAGCCTTTTCATATGACCGTAGTATTTATATTTAACCGTAGCCTTTAGTCCCCGGGCGAGATGACCTTGGCCTTAATATCGAGGATATGCCTTTTTAGGGGTCTTACAAGTTCAAATATATAGCCTAGGCCTTAATATAGAGGGTGTGCCTTTTTTAAGGTCTTATAAGTTTGAGTATGCCTCATTGAGGTCTTATGATTCGATATTGCCTCATTAAGGTCATATGAGTTCGAGTCTTTGATGACTCGATAAGTTGATTGTCGGTGACAGTCCCCGAGTGTTCAGGAGTATTTGTCCCTTGAGCCGTTTCATGTGAAAATAATAAATTTGTCTGAGGCATAAAGTGTTTTGATAAATAAGAATACTTCTTCGAATAATGCGTACATGTTTTTGCCCACGGGGGCTCGACTACTCTACATGGACAGTTCCTTTGACCGTTTGGTCCATTATAACATTCTTCTATCGAGGCCCTCTTTGGCATAACTTGTTTTCTTCGAAAAGGTAACCTCTGAGGGTGATGCCCCCCAGTATTCGAGGTTGATTAAAAAAGGAGTCTTGAATACTTGTTTTGTTTTCCCTAGGTAGCATATAGATGTTGCCTCATTAAAAACCTTTCTGGTAAAATCCATTTGGGATAAAACCCGGTCTAAGGGAAAAAGAGTGCAACACATGCTTTAAAACCCAAGGTCTTCGAGCCGAAGGGTGCTTCGATTCCTCTCAATCGAACACATGTAACAAGTTAGTATGAAATATAAATGAAAAGGGATAAGGTTATACCTTAGAAATAATAGCGCTTGAGCATCGATATGTTCCAATTGCTTGGAAGTTGTTCGCCTTCCATGGTGCTAAGCTTGTAGGACCCTTTGCGTACTATTCCGAGGATGCGGTATGGTCCTTCCCAACTAGGGCCTAGCTTCTGTTCATTTGGGTTTCGAGTGTTGAGGGTGACTTTCCTTAGAACTAAGTCCCCGACTCCGAAGTAGCGGAGGTTCGTTCTTCTGTTGTATTACCTTTCGATCCTTTGTTTTTGAGCGGCCATTCGAACTAGTACGGCCTCGCGCTTTTCATCTAGTAGCTCGAGGGCGGTATTCATGGCTTCGTTGTTTGAGTCCTCGATGGCATACTGAAATCTGACGCTCGGTTCCCCTACTTCGACTGGTATCAATGCCTCGGACCCATATATCAAAGAGAACGAGGTCTCCTCTGTGCTCGACTTTGAAGTTGTTCGATATGCCCATAGTACTTCAGGCAACACTTCTCTCCACTTCCCCTTCGCATTATCTAACTTCTTCTTTAAGTTTTGAATGATAGTTTTGTTTGTGGACTCGGCTTGACCATTTGCACTTGGGTGGTAAGGCATCGATAGAATCCTTTTGACTTTATGATCTTCGAGGAATTTCATCACTTTGCTGCCAATGAGCTGCTTCCCATTATCACACGTAATCTTGGAGGGGCTCCCGAATCGACATATGATGTGGTCCCATATGAAGTCGATGACTTCTTTTCTCTTATCTTCTTGAAGGCCTGCGCTTATACCCATTTTGATAATTAGTCAGTCTTAAACAACATAAATTTAGCTTTACCTGGTGTCATTGGTAGGGGGCCGACGATGTTCATCTCCCATTTCATGAATGGCCACGGGGATAGGACTGTGTGTAGTTGTTCACTAGGTTGATGTATCATCAGTGCGAATATTTGGCATTTGTTGCATCTTCGAACGAACTCCTTGGTGTCCTTTTCCATGCTACCCCAGTAATACCCCTCTCTGATTACCTTTTGAACTAAAGAATCAACACCAGAGTGGTTTCCACAAGTGCCTTCGTGGATTTCTCGTAGCACATAGTCAGTGTTCCCCGGTCCCAAGCATACTTCTAATGGCCCGTCGAAGGTCCTCTTGTATAATGTTCCATTCTCATCGAGTGAAAATTGGGATGCTTTGGCTCGAAGGGCCCTCGATTCTTTTGGGTCCGTGGGGAGCTTCCCATATTTCAAGTAGTCGATGTACTTGTTTCTCCAATCCCATGTTAGACTTGTTGAGTTGATTTCTGCATAGCCTTCTTCAATCGCCGACTTTGATAGTTGTACGACAGTCCCCGGGATTATGTCATCTTCTTCAATCGAGGATCCCAAGTTGGAGAGTGCATCAGCCTTGCTATTCTGCTCTCGAGGTATGTGGATCAGGGTCCACTCTTTGAAGCGATGCAATGTCACTTGAAGCTTGTCTAAGTATGTTTTCATCCTGTCTTCTCGAACTTCGAAGCTTCCATTTACTTGGTTCACTACCAAAAGAGAGTCACATTTTGCCTCGATGACCTTTGCTCCTAGGACCTTGGCTAGTTCTAGACCTGCAATCATGGCCTCATACTCGGCCTCATTGTTAGTCAACTTTGAAGTTTTTATGGATTTCCTAATTATGCCGCCCGTAGGCGATTTTAGAACTATACCGAGCCCGGACCCTTTCACGTTCGAGGCACCGTCAGTGAAGAGGGTCCATAACCCCGATGATGTGCCTGTTTTTAACAAGAGTTTTTAGTCTACTTCGGGCACAAGGATAGGCGTAAAATCGGCCATGAAGTCTGCCAAAATTTGAGACTTGATAGCCGTTCGAGGTCGATATTCGATATCATACCCTCCTAGTTCGATGTCCCATTTGGCCAATCGGCCCGATAATTCAGGCTTATACAAGATGTTTCAAAGTGGATATGTAGTTGAAACACATATAGGATGACATTGAAAGTATGGTTTCAACTTTCTAGATGCACTTACTAACGCAAGAGCTAATTTTTCTAAGTGTGGATACCTGGTTTCAGCATCTCCTAGGTTCCGACTTATGTAATAATCAGGGAATTGCGTACCTTGTTCTTGTCAACCAACACGCCACTTACCACAACTTCAGACACGGCCAATACAAGTATAGTTTTCATCCTCCTTCAGGCTACGGAGCAAAGATGGGCTCGAGAGATACCGTTTAAATTCTTCCAAGGCCTAATGGCATTCCGGAGCCCACTCAAAATTGTTTTTCTTCTTAAGAAGGTTGAAAAAATGATGACTCCAATCTGATGACCTCAAGATGAATCAGCCTAAGGCTGTTATCTGCCCGGTCAGTCGTTGTACCGCTTTCACATTGTTTACCACGGTGATCTCCTTGATGGATTTGATTTTGTCGGGGTTGATATCGATCCCACTGTTAGACACCATGCAACCCAAAAATTTTCCCGAGCCTACTCCAAAAGCGCATTTCTCGGGGTTGAGCTTCATGTTGTATCTTCTTAGAATATCAAACGTTGCCTGTAAATGAGTCAAATGGTCCTCTTCCCGCAAGGACTTAACTAACATGTCATCAATGTAAACTTCCATAGACTTGCCTATTTGATGTTCGAACATCTTATTAACTAGATGTTGGTATATAGCTCTTGCATTTTTTATCCCGAAGGGCATTACATTATAGCAATATGTGCCATACTTCGTGATAAACGAAGTCTTTTCCTGGTCCTCCAGGTTCATTTGAATTTTATTGTACCCGGAGTAGGCGTCGAGAAAAGTAAGGGTCTCGTGGCCAGCTGTAGCATCGATTAGACGGTCGATGTTTGGCAGTGAGAAAGAATATTTAGGGCATGCTTTGTTCAAATCTTTGTAATCTACACACATTCTCAGTTTATTTCCCTTTTTAGGGACTACTACTACGTTAGCTAGCCATTCGAGATATTTTACCTCCCTAATGGATCCTATTTTAAGAAGCTTAGTTACCTCTGTATTGGTAAAAATCAGCTTCACACGTGTAATACTTATGATGACTCTGCAATCTATGTGGAGCAAGGACAACATGACAACTGGACGAGGCTTTATGAAGAGGTACGAGATAAAGAGGAATGGAACAGCATACCCACGGGGTAATTAGATACGGGAACTTCAACCTAATTGAGAAGGCGAAGAGACACAGTCAAAATGAATCAAGACGGAATAAAGGAAAGATTCGGGGATCTTCAATTAATGAGACAAGACGTTACATAATCTTCACGCAACAGTTACAATTAATCATTATAATGTTACATTAATGTCACTATTAGCCATTAATGCTCAATCACTGAAAAGAGTAGACGTTATATAAGAAATTCCCTATAAAAGGGAGTAAAATATAACTTGTAAGGACACGTTCGAACCACTATTGAAATATACTTACTTTTTACGCATCTTTCTGCTTTCTATTTACGATTTTACTTACAATTATTAGCATATTCTTTGGTTATCAGAAACCCGTGTTCTTCTTAAAATAGCTTTGGCAGAGAATCTAATTCTTTGGTTAAACAAATTGGTTCCGTTACCGGGAATATGATAATCTCTATATTTTTCTCAAACAACATTCTATAAATTATGTCGAACGCCAACGACAACAACCAACAAAGGATTGGAACTCCAGTTCCATCACCTTCAGGTTCCCCACGAGGCTCAAGGGAACATTCCCTAGAGATATCTACGACCCAAAATAATAATCATAATGGAAATGAACAAACAGGAGAACAAGATCCTGTAAAACAAATGGTTGGTGAATATGTGACTCAAGCATTACAAGATTTCATGAGGGGACTGCCAGCTGCATCACCTACACCTCCTCCTAAAAACACCACAACTATGGAAAATCCACAATCCGGACTAGCAAACTCAGGAAGTAGAGGCAGTCAAAATGAGTCCTTCGAAGCAAGACCAGGTATGTCTAGTAATCCAGAATTACAGTCGTTATTTCTAACCTTGCAGAAATAGGTGAAGGAACAAAACGACCGAATCGAGCAAATTCCTGGAGTACCACCTGTTATCAAAGGCATTGACGTTGATAGATATTCTCAACAACCTCGGAAGCCAAATGCATTGCCTATTCCCAAGAAATTCAAAATGCCTGATATTCCCAATTATGACGGGACAACTGATCCACGTGATCATGTAACTGCTTTTACTACAGGAGTAAAGGTCAACAATCTGACTAAACAAGAAATTGAAGCAGTACTAGTCAAGAAGTTCGGAGAGACACTCACCAAAGGAGCACTAACATGGTATTCTCTTCTACCCGAAAATTCTATTGACTCTTTTGCTGAGCTTGCAGATTCTTTTATAAAAACACATTCCAGTGCACAAAAAGTCGAAAAAAAGAATGGAAACATATTCAAGATAAAACAAGGAGATGCGGAGTTTCTCCGAGAATTTGTAGACAGGTTTCAACGAGAAAGAATGCTACTACCAAGAGTACCTGACAATTGGGCAGTAGTGGCATTTGCAAGAAACTTAAATGACAGAAGCTCAGAAGCCATGAGAAGACTCAAGGAAATCTTGAGAGAATTCCCACGACATGGAACAATGTCTATAATAGGAACAACACCAAGCTACGAATAGAAGAAGACACCATTGCTCAATCAAAAGCTGAAGATCGAGCCAGTTCTAGACGCTCCGAACCAGAAAGAAGAATAGGTAAGAACAGGTACGATCCATATATAGGACCTTCAGGACGAGAAACTCATTCCATTTTTGAAAACACACGGTCTGAACATAGACCGTCAAATAGAGATACGAACTCATCCTCCTCAAGATCTAGAAAAGATCGGGAGGAACAAAATAGAGGTAATGCAAGAGTCAGAGACTACAACTTCAATGTAAGTACTTATGAATTAATTACCATACTGAGAAGCATGGGCGATAAAGTTCGATGGCCCAAAGAAATGAGATCGAATCTAAATAGAAGAAATCCATACTTCTGGTGCGATTTCCATAACGATCATGGACACAGAACATCAGATTGCAGATTGTTGCAAGGTGAGGTAGAACAATTATTAAAACAGGGCTATCTAACAGAACTGTTTAGTGAAAAAGAAAAACAGACATATATGAAGAACAGGCAAGAGCCCCCGAAACCACTATCTCTAAAGAGAACAGTGAATGTGATACACGGAGGAGAGGAGGTGAACGGATTAGTCTGCAAAAGAACAACAAAATTCATAATTACACACGGGAAGCGGATTCATGAAGACATGGAAGCGGACAATATAACATTCGACAATGTAGATGGAAATGGATTGATGCTTCCTCATAACGACGCTCTGGTAATATCTTTACTCATACATGACACTAATGTAAAAAGAGTGTTGATTGATCCAGGTAGCTCAGTCAATATCATTTTGTTGAGAGTTGTGGAGAAATGCTAATGGAGGATCGAGTAATCCCAAAAGCACGAGCCTTATCTGGGTTTGACAACTCTATAACAAAAGGAAAAATTGAGCTTAGTACCTATGCAATAGGATTAATCAAAAATACAAAATTTCAAGTCATTGACATCGATATGGCTTACAATGTAATCATGGGGAGACCATGGATCCATGACATGGAAGCAATAACATCTACTTTACACCAGGTAATAAATCCCTTCCAAATGGGAATTCAATAGATTCGAGGCGATCAACAGACCTCAAGGAATATAAATTCAGTAGTACACTCAAACAAAAAAGAGGTAGCGGAAGAGTCAAAAGACGAGGAAATCACCCAATTAGGTATGGACGAAAAAATTGGAACCCAAATAGGTACGGAAGAAGGAATCCACGAGAAGGTGAACTAAATTACCACAGAGGCAACATCAACACATACGAACATGGATTCCAGACCCGATGTCATTCAAGAGCCAGAAGAATACAAGCATATTAAAACAACTATTGAGGAGCTCGAAGTTATCCCACTGTTCGAGCAGAAGCTTGAGCAAAAAGTTCATATAGGCATGAGGCTAAGCCCCGCAAGAAGAGGTAAGTTAATTGAATATTTAAAATCTAACTCAGATTTTTTTGCTTGGTCCCATTCAGATATGACAGGTATACCTCCAGAGTGATGACTCATAAACTAAATGAAGATCCATCCTTCATGCCTGTCAAGTAAAAGAAAAGAAAGCAAAGACCATTCAAGAACCAAGTGATCAATGAAGAGGTAAAAAAACTCTTGAAAATTTGTTCAATACGCGAGGTAAAATATCCTAATTAGTTAGCTAATACTGTAGTGGTACCCAAAAATAATGGTAAATGGAGAGTATGTGTAGATTACACAGATTTGAATAAAGCATGCCCCAAAGACTCCTTTACATTACCACACATAGATCAAATGATTGATGCCACTGCAGGTCATGAATTGTTGATCTTTCTAGATGCATATTCTGGTTATAATCAGATAAAAATGGATCCATCAGACGAGGAAAAAACTTCCTTTATTACAAACAGAGGGACTTATTATTACAAAGTCATGCCTTTTGGCCTGAAAAATGCTGGAGCCACATATCAAAGGCTAGTGACCAAGATGTTCCAGGAACATATGGGGAAAACAATGGAATTATACATTGATGACATGCTGGTAAAATCAACACAAGCGGAAGATCATTTCCATCATCTTTCAATCACCTTCGAAATCCTGCGCAGGTATAACATGAAACTAAATCCAGAAAAATGCGCCTTTGTCATTGAATCAGGTAAGTTTTTAGGTTTCCTTGTATCAAATAAGGGTATAGAAGTAAACCTCTCTCATATTAAAGCTATTGATGAAATACCTGATATACTTACGAGCAAAAAAGAAGTTCAAAAACTAAGAGGAAGAATTGCAACCTTAGGAAGATTTATCTCCAGGTCTTCGAAGAAGAGTTTTAAATTTTTTTCAATTCTAAAAAAGCAGAATCAGTTCGAATGGACTGAAGAATGCCAACAGGCTCTCAAAGATCTGAAGGCCTATCTATCAAAACCCCTGCTGCTATTTAAATCAAAAGAGGGGGAGAGGTTGTATGTCTATCTTGCCGTAGCAGAAATTGCCATAAGTACAGTACTGGTAAAAGAAGACAGGGGTAAAAAATCTCCGATTTATTATGTAAGCAAGTCTTTATTAGATACTGAAGCTATATATCCTCATCTAGAAAAATTAGCCTTAGCTCTAATTATGACAACTAGAAAGTTGAGACCATACTTTCAATGTCACCCAATCACTATTGTGACCTCGTATCCACTAAGAAATATTTTGCATAAACAAGAGTTATCAGGGAGATTAGCTAAATGGGCAATAGAATTAAGCGAACATGACATAATATATCAGCCTAGGACTACAATAAAGTCTCAGATTTTAGCTGAATTCGTCGCTGATTTTAATACTAGCATAATCCCTGAAGTGGAAAAAGAGTTACAACTCTTCAACGGGGATAATCCAGGAGTTTGGACCCTATTTACTGACGGCTCTTCTAACACAAAAGGAGCCGACTTAGGAATTATTTTAATATCACCTGCGGGTGAAAAGATACGACAAGCCATTAAATGTTATCCCATGACTAACAATGAAGCAGAGTACGAAGCTGTGATTGCAGGGCTTGAACTGGCACGAGAACTATCAATTGAGAAAATCGTGATCAAAAGTGACTCTCAACTAGTGGTAAACAAAATGCAGGGGACTTATATCGCAAGAGAGGCTAGGATGAAACAATATCTGGAAAAGGCACGAGACCTAGCAAGGCAATTCCAGTCATGGAAAGATATGCAAACACCCAGAGAGGAAAATGCAGAAGCAGATGCATTAGCTAACCTCGCAGCAGTTGCCGATGTAACAAATAAAGACAATGCGATTGTCATACACCTATTTTATTCATCAATCGACCAGGAAAAAAATGAGGTAACATTTAACAATTTAACCTGGGATTGAAGAAACAAAATTGTAAACCTTTTGTAGAACGACACTGTGCCTGAAGATAGAAAAGAAGCTCAAGCACTTCGCTGGAAAGCGGTACTGCCTAGTTCGTGAAACTTTATATCGTAAAATGTTTGGAGGTCCCCTAGCAAAGTGCCTTGGACCCAATCAAACGGAGTACGTGATGAAGGAAGTACACGAAGGACACTACGGAAACCATGCGGGAGCAAGATCCTTAGTCAAAACCCTAATCAGAGTAGGGTACTATTGGCCTAAAATGGAGGAAGATGCTGAGAGCTTCGTAGCTAAATGATACAATTGTCAACGATATGCCAACAATATGCATCGGCCAACAGAATTACTCCACCCAGTGGTGTCACCGTGGCGATTCATAATATGGGACATGGATATAGTGGGACCCCTTCCCCCAGCTAAAGGAAAGGTACGATTATTACTCGTATTAACTGATTATTTCCCAAAATGGGTGGAGGCAGACGCTTTTAAACAGGTACGAGAGAAAGAAGTAAAAAGCTTCATATGGTTGTATTGGTCAAAAAGAGCTTCACACGTGTAATAAATCTTAAGGATTCAGTAGTCTACGTTGAGCAATGAAGACACGACAACAGGAGAGGACTCTAACAAGAGGTATGAGGCAAAGAGGCACGGAAAATCACACACATGGGTTAATTAGCTACGGAAGTCTCAACCTGATTGAGCAGATGAAGAGACACGGTCAAAAGTGTATTTGAGCTAAATAAAGAGCAGATTCAGAGATCTTCAAATTAGAGATCCATACATTACACAACATTCACTCAACAGTTAGTCATTAATGCTCAATCGCCAAAAAAGGTAGACGTTATATTAGGAAATTCCCTATATAAAGGAGAAAAATATAACCTGTAAAGGGAGAAAAACATTCGAACTACTATTGCAATATACTTACTTTTTGTCCATCTTACTGCTTTCCATTTACAAGTTTGCCTACAATTATAATCTTATTCTTTGGTTATCAGAAACCCGTGTTCTTCTTAAAATAACTTTGGACAAAGAATTGGTTAAACAAACTGGTTTCGTTACCGGGAATCTGATAATTTTTGTTTGCTTTTCAAGCGATATCCTCTGAACTATGTCGAACTCCAACGACAACAACCAGCAAATGAATGTAACATTATTTCCATCGCCTTCAGGAACCCCACGTGGTTCAAGGGAACAATCCCCAAAAAGATCCAATAACAACAATGATAATAATGATCAAACAGTGTAACAAGATCGGGTAAAGCAAATGATTGCAGAATATGTGAACCAAGCTTTGCAAGAATTTGCAAGGGGATTACCGGCAGCGTTACCTGCACCACTGACACCACCCCCTAATAATACCATCACCATGGAAAATCCTCAATCTGGGTTGGCAAACTCAGGAATGGGAGATACTCCTAATGAATCTCTCGAAGTGATACCGAGTATGTCTAATAACTCTAAATTACAGACTTTATTACTAACTTTGCAGAAACAGGTGAAGGAACAAAATGATCGAATCGAACAAATTCCTTGAGTACCACATTTTATCAAAGGCATTGACGTTGATAGATATTCTCAACAACCTTGGAAACTAAGCGCAGCACCCGTACCCATTCCAAAGAAGTTCAAAATGCTTGACGTACCTAAGTATGACGGGACTACCGACCCACGACCATGTGACTTCTTTTACCACTGGAGTGAAGGGCAACGACTTAACAAAATAAAAAATTGAGTCGGTCATAGTTAAAAAATTTGGAGAAACACTTACCAAAGGGGCGCTAACCTGGTATTCTCTTGTCCCTGAAAACTCTATTGATTCTTTTGCTGAGCTTGCAGATTCTTTCATAAAGGCACACTCTGGTGCACAAAAGTCGAGAAAAGGATGGAGGATATCTTTAAAATAAAACAAGGAAACACGGAACTACTTCGTGAATTTGTAGACAGGTTTCAACGAGAAAGAATGCAACTACCAAGGGTGCTTGATAATTGGGCAGCCACGGCATTCGCAAGTAATATAAATGATAAAAGCTCAGAATCCACGAGAAGAGTCAAGGAAAGCTTGAGAGAATTCCCAGCTACAACGTGGAACGATGTTTATAATAGGTATAGTACTAAACTTCGAATAGAAGAAGATATCGTTGCTCGTCCGAAAGAGGAAGATTATACCAGATCCATACGTTCAGAATCAAATAGGAGATCAGGTAAAAATAGGTACGATCCTTACTTGGGACCATCGGGATGTGAAACTCGTCCCAGGTTCCAAAACACCAGGTCAGATTATGGACCACCAAACAGAGATGCAGGCTCATCCTCATCTAGATCAAGAAGGGATCAAGATCAACGACCTAGAGGTAATGCGCAAATTGGGGATCATACCTTTAATGTAAGTACCTCTGAACTAATTTCAGTGTTAAGAAATTTGGGTGATAAGGTTCGATGGCCCAAAGAGATGAGGTCGAATCCGAATAAGAGGAACCCAGATCTCTGGTGTGAATTCCATAATGATCATGGACACAGAACTGCAGATTGCAGATTTTTGCAAGGTGAGGTAGAACAATTATTGAAACAGGGCTATTTGACAGAATTGTTCAGTGAAAAAGGTAAACAGGCATACATGAAGAACAGGCAGGAGCCCCCAAAACCTCCATCTCCAAAACGAACCATCAACGTGATACACGGAGGTGAAGAAGTAAACGGAGTGGTCTACAAAATGACCACGAAGTTCACAATTACACACGGAAAGCATGTTTTTGAAAATCTAGAAGCAGACGATATAACCTTCGATGATGCAGATATCAGCGGATTAATTCTTCCTCACAACGATGTTCTGGTAATATCTTTACTTATTCATGACACTAACGTAAAAAGAGTGTTGATTGATCCAGGTAGTTTAGTCAATATCATTTTGCTAAGAGTCGTGGAAGAAATGCTATTGGGGAATCAAGTAATCCCAAGGGCACGAGCCATATCAGGGTTTGATAACTCTACGGTTATAACAAAAGGAGAAATTGAACTTAGCACTTATGCTGAGGGAGTGATCAAAAGTACCAGGTTCCAAGTCATCGATACTGACATGGCTTATTACGTAATCGTGGGAAGGCCATGGATCCACGACATGAAAGCAATACCCTCCACCTTCATAAGGTAATTAAATTCCCCTCTGACTGGGGGATTCAGCAAATTAAAGGCGATCAGCAAACCGCGAGAAATATAAATTCCGTGGTACACTATAACAAAAAAGTAGAGGTGAAAGAATCAAGGGATAAGGAAGTCTCCCAAGCAGGTGACACCGCCCAAATGGGCATGGAAGAAATTACTACCCAAATAGGTACGGAAGGTATTACTACTGAAACAGGTACGAAAAAAATACTTACGAGAAAGTGAATCAAGTCACCACGGTAGAGGCATTGGACCACACGGATGTAGATTCCAGACCGGATATCATTCATGAACCGGAGAAAAATGACCACATCAAAACAACTATGAAAGAGCTCGAAGCTGTTCCATTGTCTGAACAAAATCATGAACAGAAAGTGTACATAGGCACGAGGATGAGTCCCGTACGAAGAGGTAAGTTAATTGATTATTTAAAGGCTAACGCAGATTGCTTTGTGTGGTCCTACTCAGATATGACAGGTATCCCACTATAGGTGATGACTCATAAACTAAATGAAGATCCATCCTTCATACCTGTTAAGCAGAAGAAAAGAAAGCAAGGACCATTCATGAACCAAGTGATTGACGAAGAGGTACGGAAACTCTTAAACATTAGTTCAATGCGAGAGGTAACGTACCCTAACTGGCTAGAAAACACTGTGGTAGTACCTAAAAAGAATGGAAAATGGAGAGTATGCGTAGATTATACTGACTTAAATAAAGCATGCCCCAAAGATTCATTCCCTTACCACATATAGATCAAATGATTGATGCCACCGCAGGTCATGAATTGTTAAGCTTTCTAGATGCGTATTCTGGTTATAATCAAATTAAAATGGATCCCTCAGACGAGGAAAAAACCTTCTTTATTACAAGCAGGGGGAATTATTGTTATAAAGTCATGCCTTTCAGCTTAAAAACGCTGGAGCCACATATCAAAGGCTAGTGACCAAGATGTTCCAGAAACATCTGGGAAAAATAATGAAAGTTTACATTGATGACATGCTGGTAAAATCAACACGGGCGGAAAACCATTTCCATCACCTCTCTATTACCTTTGACATTTTACGCAGGTATAATATGAAGCTTAATCCAGAAAAATACGCTTTTGGTGTAGAATCAGGTAAATTCTTGGGTTTCCTCGTATCAAACAGGGGATTAGAGGTAAATCCTGATCAAATTAAAGCTATAGAAGAAATACCTGATGTACTTATAAACAAAAAAGAAGTTCAAAGACTAACGGGAAGAATTGCAGCCTTAGGACGATTTATTTCCTAATCTTCTGAGAAAAGTTTCAAATTCTTTGCAGTTCTCAAAAAGCAAAATCGGTTCAAATGGACTGAAGAATGTCAACAGGCTCTCAAAGACCTAAAGGCTTATCTATAAATACCTCTGTTGCTCTCAAAGCCGAAGGAGGGGGAGCAGTTATACGTCTACCTTGTTGTCTCAGAAATTGTTGTAAGTGCAGTATTGGTAAGGGAGAATAAAGGTAAACAGCCTCCTATTTATTATGTAAGCAAAACATTACTGGATGCTGAAACTAGATATCCACATATAGAAAAGTTAGCCTTAGCTCTAATCATGGGATCTAGAAAATTAAGGCCATACTTTCAGTGTCATCCAATCACAGTTGTGACCTCGTATCTATTAAGAAACATACTGCATAAACAAGAACTATAAGGAATATTAACCAAGTGGGTCACACAATTAAGTGAGCATTAAATAATATATCGGCCTAGGACTGCAATCAAGTCTCAAATCTTAGCTGATTTTGTCATTGATTTTAGTAATAACATTGTCCCTGAAGTGGAAAAAGAGTTACAACTCTTCAACGATGTTAATCCGGGTCTATGGGCCCTATTTACCGATGGTTCTTCCAATATAAAAGATGTCGGCTTAGGCATAGTCTTAATATCACCCATGGGTGAAAAGACACGGCATGCTATCAAATGTTATCCTATAACTAACAATTAGGCGGAGTACGAAGCTGTTATTGCAGGATTAGAACTTGCACGAGAGCTTTCAATCGAGCAAATCGTGATCAAAAGCGATTCCCAACTGGTAGTAAATCAGATGTAGGGGACTTACATTGCTCGAGAGACTTGCATGCTACAATATCTGGAAAAGGCACGAGAGCTCGTGAGACAATTCAAAACATGGAAGGTAGTACAAATACCTAGAGAGGAAAATGCGGAAGCAGATCCATTAGCTAACCTCGTAGCAGTCACGGAAGTAACAAACAAGGACAACACAATTGTCGTTCATCTATTCCATTCAGCGATCGACCAGGATAGAAATGAGGTAACTTTCAACAATTTAACCTGGGATTGGAGAAACGAAATCCTAATTTTTTTACAAAATGGCATCGTACCTGAAGACAAGAAAACAGCTCGAGCACTTCGCCGCAAAGCTGCACGGTACTGCCTCATTCGCAACTCGTTATATCGCAAAATGTTCGGAGGGATGTTTAACCAAAGAATTGGATTCTTTGCCCAAAGCTATTTAAGAAGAGCACGGGTTTCTGATAACTAAAGAATAAGATTATAATTGTTGGCAAACTTGTAAATGGAAAGCAGTAAGATGCACAAAAAGTAAGTATATTGTAATAGTAGTTCGAATGTTCCCTTACAGGTTATATTTTACTCCCTTATATAGGGAATTTCCTAATATAACGTCTGCCTTTTTCAGTGATTGAGAATTAATGTAAGGTTACAATTAGTAACTGTAACTGTAACTGTTGCGTGAATGTAACGTGTGGATCACTAATTGAAGATCTTTGAATCCGCCCTTTTATTTCGCCCATATACATTTTGACCGTGTCTCTTCATCTTCTCAATTAGGTTGAGACTTTCGTAGCTAATTAACCTGTGGGTGTGATTTTGCCGTGCCTCTTTGCCTCATACCTCTTCTTAGAGTCCTGTCCAGCTGTCGTGTCTTCATTTCTCCACGTATACTGCTGAGTCATCAAGATTTATTACATGTGTGAAGCTCTTTTTTACCAATACAGATAGTCCCCCCACTTACCATATATTTATCGATCAATATTTGGTAAGTGGATACTCATTTATGGCGGGAATATTTTTCCGCCGCTTCACTCGAATCATTGCATCTTTTTCCGTACGTAAGCGTCACTTTTCACTTCCATTTAATGCTTATGTCACGTGGCATTTCCGGGTTGGTTCTGCAATTTGTTCAGCGCCTTTTAGGGCTTTTATGCGGCTGCATCAGTCACGAAGTGACATCTTCAATTATGGCTTTCACATCATTGTTTTTTCCTATTTTTGACGGTTATCTTCGAGTATAAATACCCCATTTTCTTTTCTTTCACGAAAAACTTCTAACTTTCAAACTTTATTTGTAAAGAACTTTTTCCTCTTCTTTGTAGATATGTCTTCTTCAAACCAATCTAAGAGAGTCATAAACGTAGATGATTTGACTCCCTCTTATGCTGCAACATGGAGTAGGAGAGGCAGCAGATTGGGGAGTATAGGTTCTACTCCATCAAGTGGTTCTTCCTCTTCTCAAATTACTTCTCCTCCTTCTAAGTCTTTAACTTCTCCGAGGGCTAGGGCTTCTAGATCTTCGTCCAAAGGTAGAGAATATCATGAACCTTTGTGCAACCGAGGGTCGATGAATAATACCTGCAGAGTTCACCTTTGCTAAGGATAGTCAGGCCCTTAGAGATCAGGCTTCTTCATTATCATCTCTTGATAGTGTTGACAAGTTTCCTACCCAACTCACTGAAGATTTAATTCCTCTTATACGTAGGGAATGTCATTGGAGTTCTGATTTTCATGTAATCGTTCCAAAAAGTAATCAAAGAATAACGTCTTACAAGACGGGGCATTCTTTTGTTTATACCTATCCCTTTACATTAGGGTTCAAGCCTCTCATCGACCCAGTAATCATCGAGTTCTGTCGATTTTTCAAAATTTGCTTAGGACAAGTCGGTCCTCTTGTATGGTGAGTCATTGCATGTCTTAGGTACTTGGCTATCTTAGCTTCGATCCCCTTTACCTTTCATCATATTATTCACCTCTATTCCCCAATGTTGTTCCGTCAAGGATTTTTTACCCTAGCTGCTAGGAGTAAAAGGGTGTTAGTGACTTCTTAAGATAATAAGGATCGAGGTTGGTTTCTTCGGTATGTTGTTGTTCCTATTGCTGGTTTAGTAGGTGAAGAGAATCTTCCCTTCCCTGAGAAGTGGAATTTTTCACGTGAGTACATTTTTGCTCACATTCCTTGCTTTTTGCTTTAGATATTTTATCAATACCGTAGTTGTTTCTCTTTTTGCAGCAATCATGGAAACCGTCGAGAATGTCTCCGATTTTAGAGATTGGGTAGAAAAGCTTTTGTTAATTGCTCCATTGGAAGAGCGTTCGTGGAAGTACCTATCTGAGAGGTTTGGTTGGAGAGTTAAGACTCATGGTAAGTGAAGTTTTTATTTGTACTTGTTTATTCCTTTCAGCATTATTTAACCCTTTCCTTTTGACAGGGTTTCCTGCTCGTGGAGATTTTGCATCCACGTCCGTTCCCAAGTTATCCCTGGCTCAGGCCCAGGAGATCATTTCAGGCTCTTCTTCCTCAAAGAGAAAAGCAAGTGGGTCAAGGACCTCGGGAGAAGAGGAGGAAGAGGAGGGCACTTTGGTCCATAGGTCACGCAGAAGGAAGGTGGTCTCAGACGACGAGTCTACACCTGTCATCGTGCCTTCTGTGCCTGAAGTTGGACTTTCTGCCTCCGAGGATGCTACTCCCTCTCCCGTGCGTGAATCTGTTGGCCAATTGTTCCGTGAAGGCTTTGGTTATGTTGCTGATGAAGCTCCCATGGCTGTTTTCTATCCAACTCTTAGAGAACTCCCTTCAAATGTTCCAGTTATTTCTCCTTCTCCCGTGGCTATTCCTGCTCCTGTCGTTGCTCCATCTGCCGTGGATTTTTTGACCCCTCATACCTCCTCACTTGTATCTCCTGCATCTCTATCTGCTTCGTGCCTTCTGTTACAGAAGTAGGGTCTTCCAGCGAAGAGATGAGGCAGGTGATGATAGAAGTTCCAGCGGAGGGTAGTCTCTTTAAAAAGTCTGGCCAGCCTGATGTGTGGTTGAAACCTTTGATAGGCCCGACAGAGATAGCTAAGTTGGACAACCACAGTTCCCTTACATGGCCTAATGAAATCGTGAATACTTCTTTAAAGGTAAAATGAATTTTCTTGTGTTCATTCTTGTGCATGTATTTACCATATCTAATTGGCTTTCTTTTGCAGATCAATCTTATTGGCACGGAGCTTATGAAAAGGATTTCTCATACGGAGCAGGAAGTGAAAGAATGGCGTGCGGAAGAAGATAACTAGAAGGAGCAGTATGAAAGCTTAAGGCTCGACATGGAGGCTATAGAAGAAGAAAAATGTACCTTGGAGCAGCAAGTGAGGGTCATGACGGAAGAGTTGGTCGTGGAGAAGGCATCCTTTGATCAGGCAGACAAGGATAAGAGCGTCCTAGAGTCCTCATTTGCGGAGCAGCTGTCTCGTGCCACTGAAGAGGTCAGGAGTTTGAAGGCCTTACTAGACCAAAAGAAGGAGTATTCGGGCGAATTAGTGCAATCCCTTACTTAGACCCAGGAGGATCTCCGTAACTCTTTGGAGAAAGTTCAATTCCTAGAAAGGTCTTTCGCTCCTTTAAGGGCCTCTAATGATGTTGCCGTGACTGAGAGGGATGAATTAAGAGCTGAAGTTATGCTATGGGAGAAAGATTATAAAGCTCTTGAAGATAGGGCAGTTGTCGATGTTACTTGGGCATATATGAAGTCTCGCCTCGACACATTGACTGAAATGAGCCGAGAAGGTTTCGACCTTGATGCTGAAATTGCAAAAATCAAGGAGTCCATTAAGAAGGCTCAACAAGGTCAGAATCTCTCATCACCTGAAGATGAGGCTCTTGTTGCTCAAGTCTCTTCATCCCAAGCCGCTCCTGCTCCTTCTGCCAGTGAAGCCAACCCCCCTCCTGAAGAAATTTAAGAAGTTGGTTCCTCCCCTTTTTTTCTTTTGTCTCAATTGGTGGTTACCCTCAGCCCCATCGGGGGTAAATTTGGATCTCTTTAAAGTCCCCAAATGACAACTTAGGGGAACCTCATTCTATACGGCTAAGTATAAGTTAATACTTAGTTTTTACTTAGCCGTTTTAACATATTAATGCAAGTATGACTTTTGTTTTCCGTTGAGTTTTTGTTTCACTTTTTAAGTCTTTTTCATGCTTTATTTTTCGAGGTTTTATTTTTACCTCTGATTTTTGCATACAGAATGCTTTAGATTACTCGTACCTTTTCGTAATAGGCACGGTGTCATATTAAATGTGTGCCTTTTGTAGTAGGCATAATTTATGGAAGAGGGCCTTTTTTTGATCGACACTTAATGAAGAAGACGTCTCAACTTCATAAAGGTGTAATAATGCAATAGAGTGATAGGAATTTTTCACATGTTTAAGAATGTTTCTGAGGAATGTTTTTTCTTTGAACTTTCACAATTTTTTACATGTGTTTGATTATCGTCTATAACTCATGTTGCAACTGTTTTCTTTTAACAGATTTGATATACACTTGTATTTCGTAACTGTTTTCGTATGTAACAATTTTTTCGAGTTAACACAAAAGAGCAACTATTTTTCGTTCGTAACAGATTTTATTCAAGTTGGGGTTTTCACCCGTAACTGTTTATCGACAACAGTTTTCAATAAGAACGAGGAAAATGCTTTTGCATCCGTAACTGTTTTATTTGATAACAGTTTTTTGAACAAGTACAAGGATTTTGATCTTTCATCCGTAACTGTTTTACTTAATAACAATTTTCTATATGAGTACAAAGATTTTGTGACTGTTTTTAGTTACAACGGTTTTGAATGAGTACAATGATAATGATCTTTTATCCATAACTGTTTTTGGTTACAACAGTCTTTCTTTTCAATAAGTAAAAAGATGCACATTTCTTCCTCGTGGCTAACATTGCTAACATTTTGCCTTTTAACCTGAACATGTTCGAAGGTTTTTTGGATTAGAGGCTTTGTGTTTGAGTCTTTGGCTCTTTTGATTTTGCTCGTATCACTTAATTTGTTGGGTAGATAGATCTTCAGGATCGAGCTTTAACTTTTTGATAGTCTTTTTTGCTTCGTCTTTGCCTTCCATATTGTATAGTCCCCCAAGTGTTTGAGCTTTGAAGAATAAAATCTCGAGCACTTAACTATTCCTTCCTTGTGGTCCTTTTCCTGAAAAGGAAAAACATATGGGACTCGAAGGTATATAATTTTTAGATGATGACTGCTTAACCCTTTAAAACGTCCATCAGAAAGTGTAACCCTAGACCGGGAATTTAGTTATTTCCTCGCGTCTTTGCAGGTCTANTAACTGTTTTTGGTTACAACAGTCTTTCTTTTGAATAAGTACAAAGATGCGCATTTCTTCCTCGTGGCTAACATTGCTAACATTTTGCCTTTTAACCTGAACATGTTCGAAGGTTTTTTGGATTAGAGGCTTTGTGTTTGAGTCTTTGGCTCTTTTGATTTTGCTCGTATCACTTAATTTGTTGGGTAGATAGATCTTCAGGATCGAGCTTTAACTTTTTGATAGTCTTTTTTGCTTCGTCTTTGCCTTCCATATTGTATAGTCCCCCAAGTGTTTGAGCTTTGAAGAATGAGATCTCGAGCACTTGATTATTCCTTCCTTGTGGTCCTTTTCCTGAAAAGGAAAAACATTCCGGACTCGAAGGTATATAGTTTTTTAGATGATGACTGCTTAACCCTTTAAAACGTCCATCAGAAAGTGTAACCCTAGACCGGGAATTTAGTTATTTCCTCGCGTCTTTGCAGGTCTAATATCATCATCTGGTGATGGGTTAGCTTTATGCCTATCATCTAAAAAGGTTAGTAAAACTTTTCAAAATAAAATCGAACATGGGATACCTGACCGGGGGTACTTCTTTTTCTTAAAAGTAGTACTTCTTCAAGTGAATGGCATTCCAACTTGTTGGTAGGATTCTGTCGTCCATAGCTTCCAACTCGTAGGTGCCCTTCCCAGCTATGCCTCGGATTTTGTAGGGTCTTTCCCAGTTTGGATTTAGCTTTCCTGCGCCTGCTTCTTTCGTTGATTGAAAGACTTTTTTGAGGACGAAGTCTCCAATCTTGAAGTACCTGAGATGAACTTTACGGTTGTAATAACGCTCTATGATTTGTTTTTGAGCCGCAATCCGTATCAGTGCTGCATCTCTCCGTGGTTCGAGCAGGTCCAGATTGGTCCTCAATTCGTGTTCGTTTGCTTTCTCCATGGCAGTTGTAAACCTTATGCTTGGTTCCCCAATCTCCACAAGTATTAAGGCTTCTGAGCCATAGACAAGTGCGAACAGAGTTTCTCCCGTGGCTGTTTTTGAAGTTGTTCTGTATGCCCATAGTACTACTGGTAACTCATCAGGCAAGTTTCCTTTGGCTTTATCTAGCTGCTTCTTTAGATTGTTGATGATTACCTTATTCGTTGACTTATCTTGACCATTATCCACGGGGTGGTATGACGTTGAAGTGATCTGTTTTATTTGCCAGCTTTCAAAGAATTCTGTGATTTGCGAGCCAATCAATTGTGGGCCATTATCACACATGATCTCCTTTGGTATCCCAAAGCGGCATATTATGTTTCGCCATAAGAAGCTTTTAACTTCCTTTTCTCGCACATGTTTGAACACTTCTGCCTCTACCCATTTTGTAAAATAGTCGGTTAGCATGAGGAAAAATCGTACCTGTCCTTTAGCTGTGGGAAGAGGCCCCACTATGTCCATACCCCATTTCATGAAGGGCCATGGGGATATTATTGGATGCAATAATTCTGATAGTCGATGCATGTTATTGGCAAACCTTTGGCACCTGTCGCATTTTGATACGAAGTTCTCGTCCTCTTCTTCCATCTTAGCCCAATAGTATCCAGCTCCGATTAGGGTTTTCACTAAGGATCTCGCCCTTGAGTGATTTCCACAGTGTCCTTCGTGGACTTCTTTCATCTCAAACTCCGTTTGGTTAGGTCTGGGGCATTTTGCCAGGGGCCCCCCGAACATCTTGCAATATAATGAGTTGCGAATGAGGCAGTACTGTGCAGCTTTGCGGCGAAGTGCTTGAGTTGTTTTCTTGTCTTCAGGTACGGTGCCATTTTGCAAAAAAATTAGGATTTCGTTTCTCCAATCCCAGGTTAAATTGTTGAAAGTTACCTCATTTCTATCCTGGTTGATCGCTGAATGGAATAGATGAACGACAATTGCATTGTCTTTGTTTGTTACTTCCGTGATGGCTGCGAGATTAGCTAATGCATCTGCTTCAGCATTTTCCTCTCTAGGTATTTGTACTACCTTCCATGTTTTGAATTGTCTCATGAGCTCTCGTGCCTTTTCCAAATTTTGTAGCATCCGAGTCTCTCGAGCAATGTAAGTCCCCTGCATCTGATTGACTACCAGTTGGGAATCACTTTTGATTACGATTTGCTCGATTGAAAGCTCTTGTGCGAGTTCTAATCCTGCAATAACAGCTTCGTACCCTGCTTCATTGTTAGTTATAGGATAATATTTGATAGTCTGTCGTGTCTTTTCACCCATGGGTGATATTAAGACTATGCCTAAGCCGGCACCTTTTATATTGGAAGAACCATTGGTAAATAGGGTCCACAGACTCGGATTAGCAACGTTGAAGAGTTGTAACTCTTTTTCCACTTCAGGGACAATGCTATTACTAAAGTCAGCGACAAAATCAGCTAAGATTTGAGACTTGATTGCAGTCCTAGGCTGATATATTGTTTCATGCTCACTTAATTATATGGCCCACTTGGCTAATCTTCTCGATAGCTCTTGTTTATGCAGTATGTTTCTTAATGGATACAAGGTCACAACTGTGACTGGATGACATTGAAAGTATGGCCTTAATTTTCTAGATGCCAAGATTAGAGCTAAGGCTAACTTTTCTAGATGTGGATATCTAGTTTCAGCATCTAGTAATGTCTTGCTTACATAATAAATAGGAGATTGTTTACCTTTATTCTCCCTTACTAACACTGCACTTACAGCAATTTCCGAGACGGCAAGGTAGACGCATAGCCTCTCCCCCTCCTTTGGCTTTGACGGCAACGGGGGTTTTGATAGATAAGCCTTTAGGTCTTTGAGAGCCTGTTGACATTCTTCAGTCCATTTAAACCGATTTTTCTTTTTGAAAACTGCAAAGAATTTAAAATTTTTCTCGGAAGATTTGGAAATAAATCTTCCTAAAACTGCAATCCTTCCCGTTAGCCTTTGAACTTCTTTTTTTGTTTATAAGTACATCAGGTATTTCTTCTATAGCCTTAATTTGATCAGGATTTACCTCTATTCCCCTGTTTGAAGAAACCCAAGAATTTACCTGATTCCACACCAAAAGTGCATTTTTCTGGATTAAGCTTCATCTTATACCTGCATAAAATGTCAAAGGTAATAGAGAGGTGCTGGAAATGGTCTTCCGCCCGTGTTGATTTTACCAGCATGTCATCAATGTAAACTTCCATTATTTTTCCTAGATATTCCTGGAACATCTTGGTCAATAGCCTTTGATATATGGCTCCAGCATTTTTCAAGCCAAAAGGCATGACTTTATAACAATAAGTCCCCATGTTTGTAATAAAGGAGGTTTTTTCCTCGTCTGAGGGATCCATTTTAATCTGATTATAACCAGAATACGCATCTAGAAAGCTTAATAATTCATGACTTGCGGTGGCATCAATCATTTGATCTATATATGGTAATGGGAATGAATCTTTGGGTCATGCTTTATTTAAGTCATTATAATCTACGCATACTCTCTATTTTCCATTCTTTTTAGGTACTACCACAGTGTTAGCTAGCCAGTTAGGGTACGTTACCTCTCATATCGAACCAATCTTCAAGAGTTTCTGTACCTCTTCGTCAATCACTTGGTTCTTGAATGGTTCCTTGCTTTCTTTTCTTCTGCTTAACGGGTACGAAGGATTAATCTTCATTTAGTTTATGAGTCATCACTTCTAGTGGTATACCTGTCATATCTGAGTGGGACCACGCAAAGCAATCTGCATTAGCCTTTAAATAAGCAATTAACTTACCTCTTCGACCGGGGCTCAGCCTCGTGCCTATATACACTTTCTGTTCAGGATTTTGTTCAGACAATGGAACAGCTTCGAGCTCTTCCGTAGTTGTTTTGATGTGCTCGTCTTCCTCCGGTTCATGAATGACGTCCAGTCTGGAATCTACATCCGTGTGGTCCAATGCACCTTCTGTGGTAACTTGATTCATCTTCTTGTGAGTATTTTCTTTCGTACATGTTTTAGCAATAATACCTTCCATACTTATTTGGGTAGTAATTTCTTTCATGCATGTTTGGGCGGTGTAACCTGCTTGGGAGATTCCCTTATCTTTTGATTCTTCCACCTCTACTTTTTTGTTGTAGTGTACTACGTAATTTATATTTCTCGCGGTTCGATGATCGCCTCTAATTTGATGAATCCCCCATTCAGAGGAGAATTTAATTACCTGATGCAAGGTGGATGGTATTGCTTTCATGTCGTGGATCCATGGCCTTCCCATTATTACATTATAAGCCATGTCAGTATCGATGACTTGGAACCTGGTATTTTTTATCACTCCCTCAGCATAAGTGCTAAGTTCAATTTCTCCTTTTGTTATAACCGTAGAGTTATCAAACCCTGATATGGCTCGTGCCCTTGGGATTACTTGATTCCCCAATAGCATTTCTTCCACGACTCTTAGCAAAATGTTATTGACTGAACTATCTAGATCAATCAACGCTCTTTTTACATTAGTGTCATGAATAAGTAAAGATATTACCAGAGCATCGTTGTGAGGGAGCATTAATCCGTCGATATCTGCATCATCGAAGTTTATATCATCTTCTTCCAGATTTTCACGAACCTGTTTTCCGTGTGTAATTGTGAACTTCGTGGTCGTTTTGCAGACCACTCCGTTCACTTCTTCACCTCTGTGTATCACGCTGACGGTTCATTTTGGAGATGGAGGTTTTGGGGGCTCTTGCATGTTCTTCATGTATGCCTGTTTACCTTTTTCACTGAACAGTTCTGTCAAATAGCCCTGTTTCAATAATTGTTCTACCTCACCTTGAAAAAATCTGCAATCTGTAGTTCTGTGTCCATGATCATAATGGAATTCACACCAGAGATCGGTTCCTCTTATTCGGGTTCGACCTCATCTCTTTGGGCCATCAAACCTTATCACCCAAATTTCTTAACACTAAAATTATTTCGGAGGTACTTACATTAAAGGTATGATCCCAAATTCGCGCATTAACTCTAGGTCGTTGATCTTGATCCCTTCTGGATCTAGATGAGGACGAGCCAACATCTTTGCTTGGTGGTCCATAATCTAACCTGGTGTTTTCGAACCTGGGATGAGTTTCACGTCCCGATGGTCCCAAGTAATGATCGTACATGTTTTTACCTGATCTCCTGTCTGATTCTGAACGTCTGGATCTGGTATAATCTTCCTCTTTCGGATGAGCAATGGTATCTTCTTCTATTCAAAGTTTAGTACTATACTTGTTATAAACATCGTTCCATGTTGTAGCTGGTAACTCTCTCAAGATTTCCTTGAGTCTTCTCGTGGCTTCTGAGCTTTTGTCATTTAGAATACTTGCGAATGCCATGGCTGCCCAATTACCAGGCACCCTTGGTAGTTGCATTCTTTCTCATTGAAACATGTCTACAAATTCACGAAGTAGTTCTGTATCTCCTTGTTTTATTTTAAAGATGTCCTCCATCATTTTCTCGATTTTTTGCGCACCGGAATGTGACTTCATGAAAGAATATGCAAGCTCAGCAAAAGAATCAATAGAGTTTTCAGGTAGACGAGAATACCAGGTTAGTGCCCCTTTGGTAAGTGTTTCTCAATTTTTTTTAACTAGGACCGACTCAATTTCTTGTTTTGTTAAGTCGTTGCCCTTCACTCCGGTGGTAAAAGCAGTTACATGGTCGTGTGGGTCAGTTGTCCCGTAATATTTAGGTACGTCGGGCATTTTAAACTTCTTTAGAATGGGTACGGGTGCTGCGCTTGGTTTCCAAGGTTGTTGAGAATATCTATCAATGTCAATGCCTTTGATAACAGGTGGTACTCCAGGAATTTGTTCGATTCGATCGTTTGGTTCCTTCACCTGTTTCTGTAAAGTTAGTAATAAATTCTGTAATTCAGAGTTATTAGATATACCTGATCTCGATTTGGGAGATTCATTAGGAGTATCTCCCCTTCCTGAGTTTGCCAACCCAGATTGAGGATTTACCATGGTGATGGTATTATTGGGAGGTGGTGTCGGTGGTGTAGATAACGCTGCCAGTAATCACCTCGCAAATTCTTGAAAAGCTTGGATCACATACTCTGCAATCATTTTCTTTACCCGATCTTGTTCCAGCGTTTGATCATTATTATCATTGTTGTTATTGGATCTTTCTGAGGATTTTTCCCTTGAACCACGTGGGGTTCCTGAAGGCGATGGAACTGGGGTTCCATCCTTTGCTGGTTGTTGTCGTTGGAGTTCGACATAGTTCAGAGGATATCACTTGAAAATCAAACAAAAATTATCAGATTCCCGGTAACGAAACCAATTTGTTTAACCAAAGAATTTGGATTCTTTGCCCAAATCTATTTTAAGAAGAACACGGGTTTCTGATAACCAAAGAATAAGATTATAATTGCAGGCAAACTTGTAAACGGAAAGTAGTAAGATGCACAAAAAGTAAGTATATTGCAATAGTAGTTATTACAGGTTATATTTTACTCCCTTATATAGGGAATTTCCTAATATAATGTCTGCCTTTTTCAGTGATTGAGCATTAATGACTAATTATGACATTAATGTAATGTTACAATGAGTAACCGTAACTGTTGCGTGAATGTTGTGTAACGTGTGGATCACTAATTGAAGATCTCTGAATCTGCTCATTGTTACGCCCAGATACATTTTGACTGTGTCTCTTCATCTTCTCAATTAGGTTGAGACTTCCGTAGCTAATTAACCCGTGGGTGTGATTTGTCGTGCCTCATACCTCTTCATAGAGTCCCATCCAGCTGTCTTGTCTTCATTTCTCCACGTAGACTGCTGAGTCATCAAGATTTATTACACGTGTGAAGCCCTTTTTACCAATACAGGGGCCCCTAGGAAAATGCCTCGGACCTAACTAAATGGAGTTTGTGATGAAAGAAGTCCATGAAGGACACTGTGGAAATCACTCAGAGGAGAGATCCTTAGTGAAAACGTTAATCAGAGCTGGATATTATTGGCCTAAGATGGAAGAAGAGGTCGAGGACTTCGTATCCAAATGCGATAGGTGCCAAAGGTTTGTCAATAACATGTATCGACCAGCGGAATTATTACATATAATAATATCCTCATGGCCCTTCATGAAATGGGGGATGGACATAGTGGGACCTCTTCCAACAGCTAAAGGACAGGTACGGTTTTTGCTCGTGCTAACCGACTATTTTACAAAATGGGTAGAGGCAGAAGAGTTCAAACAGGTGCAAGAAAAGGAAGCTAAAAGTTTCTTATGGCGAAACGTAATATGCCACTTTGGGATACCGAAGGAGATCGTGTGTGATAATGGCCCAAAATTCATAGGCTCCCAAATCACAGAATTCTTCGAAAGCTAGCAAATTAAACATATCACTTCAACGCCATACCATCCCGTGGCTAACGACCAGGCTTAGTCAACGAATAAAGTCATCATCATCAATCTAAAGAAGTGGCTAGATAGAGCCAAAGGAAACTGGCCTGATGAGTTACCAGCGGTATTATGGGCATGCAGGACAACTTCAAAAACAGCCACGGGATAAACTCCGTTCGTGCTTGTCAATGGCTCAGAATCCTTAATACCTGTAGAGATTGGCGAACCAAGCTTAAGGCTTATAACAGCCACAGAGGAAGCAAACAACGATGAATTGAGGACCAATCTGGACCTGCTCGAACCACGGAGAGAAGTAACACCAATGCGGATAGCAGCTCAAAAACAAATCATAGAGCGTTATTACAACCGTAAAGCTCATCTCAAGTACTTAAAGATTGGGGACTTCGTCCTCAAAAAAGTCTTTCAATCAACAAAAGAAGCAGGCGCAGGAAAGCTAAATCCAAACTGGGAAGGACCCTACAAAATCCAAGGCATAGCTGGGAAGGGCACCTACGAGTTTGAAGCTATGGACGGCAGAATCCTACCAACAAGTTGGAACGCCATTCACTTGAAGAAGTACTACTTTTAAGAAAAAGAAGTACCCCCGGTCAGGTATCACACATTTGATTTTATTTTGAACATTTGAAATTTTACTAACCTTTTTAGATGATAGGCATAAAGCTAACCCATCACCAGATGATGATATTAGACCTGCAAAGACGCGAGGAAATAACTAAATTCCCGGTATAGGGTTACACTTTCTGATGGACTTTTTAAAGGGTTAAGCAGTCATCATCTAAAAATTATATACCTTCGAGTCCTGTATGTTTTTCCTTTTCAGAAAAAGGACCACAAGGAAGGAATACTCAAGTGCTCGAGATTTCATTCTTCAAAGCTCAAACACTTGGGGGACTATACAGTATGGAAGGCAGAGACGAAGCAAAAAAGACTATCAAAAAGTCAAAGCTCGAGCCTGAAGATCCATCTATCCAACAAGTCAAGTGATACGAGAAAAATCGAAAGAGCCAAAGACTCGAACAAAAAGCCTAATCCAAAAAACCTTCGAACATATTCAGGTTAAAAGGAAAAATGTTATCTACGAGGAAGAAAATAGTTATGGATAACAGATCATCATCATTGTACTCATTCTAAACTGTTGTAACTAAAAACAGTTACGAAATCTTTGTACTCATATAGAAAATTGTTATCAAATAAAACATTTACAGATCAAAAATCAAAATCCTTGTAATTGTTCAAAAAAACTGTAAAACAATTACGGATGTAAGAGCATTTCCCTCGTGCATATTGAAAATTGTTGTCAACAAAAACAGTTACAGGTGAAAACCCCAATTTGAATAAAAATTGTTAGGAACGAAAAATAGTTGCCCTCTTGTATTAACTCAAAAAAACTGTTACATACGGAAAACAGTTACGAAATACAAGTGTATATCAAATCTATTAAAAGAAAACAGTTGCAACATGAGTTTTAGACAATAATCAAACACATGTAAAATGTTGTGAAAGTTCAAACAAAAAAAAAAATTCCTCAGAAACATTCTTAAACACGTGAAAAATTCCTATCACTCTATTGCATTATTACACCTTTATGAAGTTGAGAATCTTCTTCTTTAAGTATTGATCAGAAAGGGCCCTCTTTCACAAATTATGCCTACTACAAAAAGGTACACATTTTATATGACAATGTGCCTATTACGAAAAGGTGCGAGTAATCTAAAGCATTCTATATGCAAAACTCAGAGGTAAAACTAAAACCTCGAAAAATAAAGCATGCAAAAGACTTAAAGAGTAGAACAGAAACTCAACGGAAAACAAAAGTCATACTTGCATTAATATATTAAAACGGCTAAGTAAAAGCCGTATAGATTTTTTATATACATTAAGGTGCCCCTAAGTTGTCATTTGGGGACTTTAGAAAGATCCAAATTTACCCCCAATGGGACTGGGGTAACCACCAATTGAGACAAAGATAAAAAAAAAGGGGTGAATCAACATCTTAATCTTCTTGAGGAGGGGGATTGACTTCTTCATCAGCAGAAGGAGTAAGAGTAGCTTGGGACGAAGAGGCTCGGACAACAAGAGTCTCACCTTCAGGTGGAGAAAGATTCAAACCTTGTTGAGCCTTTTCCATGGCTTCCTTGATCTTAACAATTTCAGCGTTAAGGTCAAAATCTCCCCGACTCATTTTCGTCAATGTATCGAGGCGAGAATTCATGTACGCCCAACTAACATCGACAGCTGCCGCCTCTACGAGACTTTCATAATCCCTCTCCCATATCTGAAGCTCAGCTCTTAACCCATCCTTCTCAACTTCAGCAGCTTCATGGGCAGACCTCAAAGGTACAATTGACTCCTCCAAAGATTGGGTTTTGTCTAAAGAAATGTGAAGATCCTCGTGAGTCCGGGTAAGTGACTGCACAAGCTCGCCTAAGTATTCCTCCTTCTGTTCTAGCAAGGCTTTCAAGCTCCTAACTTCTTCTGAGGCACAGGATAATTGCTCAACGAACGAAGACTCAAGAATGCTCTTGTCTTTGTCCGCTTGGTTAGAAGAATCCTTCTCCACTGCCAACTCTGTAGCCACAACTCGCATCTGCCGCTCCAAGGTATTCTTTTCTTCTTCTAAGGCTTCCATGTCGAGCCTCAGGCTTTCATATTGCCCCTTCCAATTCCCTGCTTCAGCATGCTACTCCTTTAGCTCTTGCTCCGTGTTAGAAATCCTTTTCATGAGTTATGTGCCTATGAGATTGATCTACAAAAACAAAATCAATTAGATACGGTAATTACAAGTATAAGAATGAGATACAAAAGAATGAACGTTACCTTCAAGGACGATCGCACAGCTCATTAGCCCAGGTAAGTGAATTGTGACTATCTAGCTTGGTCCTCTCTGTTGGGCCAATCAAAGGCTTCAGCCATACTTCGGGTTGGACGGATTTCTTAAAAAGGCTCCCATCAGCCGGAACCTCAATTAGCACTTGCCTCATCTCCCTGCTGGAAGACCCTACTTCTCTAACAGGAGGCACGGAAGTAGGATGAGATGAAGGAGCTACGGGAAATGAAATTCATGGAGCTAAAGAGTCTCAGGCACGGAAACTTGAGGAGCTGAGAAAGCCACGGGCAAGGCAGCAGCGGGAGCAGAAATGGCCAAAGGAGCAGTGGAAATAGCCAGAACGGATGAAGAGATTTCTCTAAAGGAGGGAACAAAAACAGCCAGAGGCGCCTCATTAACAGTAGGTCCAAAACCTTCATGGAATAAATGATCCACAGAATCATATGCAGGAGAAGAAGAAGATCTGACATCAGGTACGGAAGACACTGCAACGGGTGTAGACTCACCGTCTGAGACCACTCTTCTTCTACGTGACATGTGCACCAGAATGGCCTCCTCTTCTTCTTCTTCTTCTAAGGTCTTAGACCCACCAACTTTCCTCTTGAAAGAAGAGGAACCAGTAATAATCTCCTGGGCCTGAGCCAAAGACATCTTCGGAATGGATACAGCAGACATCCCCCGAGCAGAAAACCCTGTCAAAAGGAAAAAGGTTAAACAAATGAAGAAAAAGAAGCTCGAGTAAGGAAAAGAAGCGAAAGCAAAAGTTTCACATACCATGAGTCTTCACTTTCCAACCGTACTTCCCGAAGAAGTACTTCCAAGATCTTTCCTCCAATGGAGCAACCGACAACAGCTTTTCTACCCAATCACGGATACCGGAGACATTCTCAACAGTACCCATTCTGAAAGAGGAAGAAAATAGCTACGGTGTTAATAAAACACTTAAAGCAAAGAGAATAAAAATAACATATCTGAGCTAAAATTTACTCACGAGCGTGATTCCACTTCTCAGGGAAGGGAAGATTTTCCTCGCCCACTAAACCAGCAGTGGGAACAGCAACGTACCAAAGGTACCAACCTCTATCCTTATCGTCATCAGAGGTTACCAACACTCTTTTGCTCCTAGCAGCCAGAGTCAAAACCCCTTGACGAAATAAGGTAGGAGAATAAAGATGAATGAGGTGATTGAAGGAAAAAGGAACTAAGGCTAAAGAAGCTAAACATCTAAGACACGCGACAACCCCCCACATAAGAGGACCAACTTGTCCTAAGCAAATGTTTAAGAAACGACAAAATTCGATGATGACTGGATCAATAGGAGGTCTAAGCACTAAGAGTAAAAGGGTAAGTGTAAACAAAAGAATGCCTCGTCTTGTAAGACGTTATTCTTTGATTACTATTCGGAATAACAATTGGAAAATCAGACTCCCAAGAACATTCCCTGCGAACAAGGGGAAAAACCTTCGGTAATAAGAGTGGGATACCTATCAACACTATCAAGGGATAACGACTGGTCTACAAGAACCTGACTATCCCTAGTGAAGGTAAACTCAGCAGGAATGATTTCATCAACTCGTGGTTCACGTAGGGGTTCGTGATGTTCTCTACCCCTGGATAGAGACCTGGAAACCCTAGCTCTTGGGGAGACTAAAGACCTAGCAGAAGGAGGGGAAACAATCTGAGAAGAAGAAGATCCTCTCGAAGGAGTAGAGCCTAACCTCCTCAGTCTACCACCCCTCCGACTCCGAGTCGGAGCGGAAGAGGGTGTCAACTCATCAACGTTTATGACACCATTAGATTGGTTTGAAGAATACATATATACAAAGGCAGAGAAAAAAAGTTCTTTACAAATAAAGTTTGAAAGTTAGAAGCTTTTCGTGAAAGAAAAGGAAAAGGGGGTATTTATACTCGAAGACAACCGTCAAAAAATGGAAAAAAAAAAGCACTGATGTGAAAACCAAAGATGTTACTTCGTGACTGATGCAGCCGCAAGAAAGCCCTAAAAGGCGCCGAATAATTGCAGAACCAACCCAAGAATTCCACGTGACATAAGCATTAAATGGAAGTGAAAAGCGACGCTTACGTACAGGAAAAGATGCAATGATTCGAGTAAAGAGGCGGCAAAATACTTACTTTTTGTTCATCTTACTGCTTTCCATTCACAAGTTTGCCTACAATTATAATCTTATTCTTTGGTTATCAGAAACTCGTGTTCTTCTTAAAATAGATTTGGACAAAGAATTAAATTCTTTGGTTAAACAATGGCGACACATAATATGCTTCTTTGGAATACCAAAGGAGATCGTATGTGACAATGGCACACAATTCATAAGCTCAAAAATCACAGAATTCTTCAAAAGCTGGAAAATCAAGCGAATCACTTCATCACCATATCACCCCGTGGCTAATGGGCAAGCCGAGTCAACAAAAAAAGTCATTGTCAAAAACTTAAAGAAACGGTTGGAAAAAGCCAAGGGAAGCTGGCCTGACGAGCTACCAGCAGTATTATGGGCTTATAGAACTACTGCAAAAGTAGCCACGGGAGAAACTCTTGTCTATGGTTTAGAAGCATTAATACCAGTGGAAATCGGTGAATCAAGCACGAGATTCACAACGGCAACGGAAGAAAGAAACAACGACGAGTTAAGGACAAATCTGGATTTGCTCGAGCAAATAAGAGAAGTTGCATTAATACTTATGGCAGCCCAAAAACAAATTATAGAGCGATATTACAACAGAAAAGCTCACCTCAGATATTTCAAAATTGGGGACTTCGTTCTTAAAAGGTCTTCCAATCAACAACGGAAGCTGGTGCAGGAAAGCTAAATCTAAACTGGGAAGGGCCCTACAAAGCCCGTGGCGTTGCTGGAAAAGGCGCTTACAAGCTAGAAACTATGGACGGCAGAATCTTACCAACCAGTTGGAATGATGTTCATTTGAAGAAGTATTACTTCTGAAGTAAAGGGAATACCCTCGGTCAGGTATCATTACGTTCGATTTTACTTTTGTACAGTTAAAATTATACTAACCATTTTAGATGATAGGCAAAAAGCTAACCCATCACCAAATGATGATATTAGACCTGCATAGACACGAGGAAGTAACTGAATTCCCGGTCTAGGGTTAAAACTTTCTGATGGACGTTTGTAAAGGGTTAAGCATTCATCATCTAAACTATATACCTTCGAGTCCCGTATGTTTTTCCTTTTCAGGAAAAGGACCACAATGAAGGACTAGTCAAGTGCTCGAGATTTCATTCTTCAAAGCTCAAACACTTGGGGGACTATACAATGGAAGGCAAAGAAGAAGCAAAGAAGACTATCAAAAAGTCAAAGCTCAAGCCTGAAGATCCATCTTCCCAACAAGTCAAGTACTATGAGCAAAATCAAAGAGCCAAAGACAAAAAACACAAAGACTGATTCAAAAACCTTCAAAAAAACATATTCGCAAATGTAAACGAATGTTTAAGTTAAGGGCAGAATATTAGATACGGATAAAAATGCACATCCTTGTACTTATTCAAAAACTGTTGTAAATAAAAATAGTTACGGATGAGAAAAGCATTATCCTTGTATATTTATTCAAAAAACTGTTATAAATGAAAACAGTTATACCCTTGTATTAATTCGAAAAAGTTGTTACAAAAGAAAAACAGTTACGAGTACAAGTTTATACCAAATCTATTGTAAGAAAAACAGTTGCAAAAGAGTTATGGACGATACACAAACACATGTAAAATGTTGTGAAAGTTCTAAACAATAAAAAGACTTTCTTAAAAACATTTTCAAAGAAAAACATGTGAAATTCCTATCTCTCTTTTGTATATTTACACCATTATGAAGTTGAGACGTCTTCTTCATTAAGTGTCGATCAAAAAAGGGGCCTCTTTTATAAATCGTGCCTATTATGAAAAGGTACGAAAAATCTAAGCATTTTTTAAAATGCAAAGTCAAAAACTCAAAGGTAAACCAAAAACCTCAAAACGAGAGCATGCAAAGATTTAAGAGTGAAAACAAAAACTCAAAGGAATCGAAAGTCATGCCGATATTACTATTAATATATAGTGGCAAAAAACTAAGTATTAACTTAGTCTAAGACTAATTTGTTTATAGAAAAGTTGCCCCTAAGTTATAAGTTGGGGACTTACAAAGGAGCTAACTTTACCCCCAATGGGATCGGGGGTAACCACCAATTTTTGCAAATAAAAAATAAAAGAACCAAGTTATTTAAACTTTTTCACTAGATGGGGGGGTTGTCTTCACTAGCAGGAGGAGTGGCTTGAGATGGCGAGACACGAGCAGCAAGGACCTCAGCCTCAGGTGAATAGAACTTCTAACTTTGCTGAGACTTCTCAATCATCTCTCTGGTTTTAGCAATTTCGGCTTCCAAGTCAAAACCCTCTTGACCCATTTCCGTCAATGTGTAAAGACGGGCATTCAAATAAGCCCAGCTAACATCGATGGCTGCTTTGTATTCAAGAGCCTCGTAGTCTGTCTCCCATTGTTCAGCTTCATCTCTTAGCTCATCTCTTTCAGCCACGGCAGCATCATGAGAGCGATGGATCTTTCCAGAAATTGGACCTTCTTTGAAGAGTTACGGAGGTCATCTTGGGTTTGGGTGAGCAATTGAAAATGTTCGCCAGAGTACACCTCCTTCTAGTCCAACAAAGCCTTCAGGCTCCTAATCTCCTCTGTGGCACGGGAAAGCTACTCCACAAATGAATACTCTAAGACATTTTTGTCCTTACCTGCCAGGTTCGAAGACGCCTTCTTGACGGCCAGTTCTGCTGCCATTACCCTAACTTGCCGGTCCAAGGTACACTTTTCCTCCTCCATTGCCTCCATGTCAAGCTGTAAACTCTCGTACTGATCCTTCCAATTAGCATCCTCAATATGGAAGTCATTTGTTGCTTGCTCTGTTTGAACAATTCTCTTCATTAGCTCTGTGCCTATAAGGTTGATCTACATAAAATGATAAATTAGATACGGTACGAATATATATAAGTGCATATGGAGGAAAATAAAGTTTTACCTTTAAGGAAGAGTGCACAATCTCATTCATCCAAGTCAGGGAGTTGTGTCTTTCCAGCTTAGAATTTTCAGTCGAAACTATTAATGGCTTTAACCATGCATCAGCCTGGCCTGACTTTTTCAAGAGGCTGCTCACCGCAGGAACCGCTATTGTAACTTGCTTCATCACCCCCCTACTGGAAGACCCTACTTCAACAGCATAAGGCACGGAAGCGGGGGCGGGCAAAGGAGCCACAGATGGAGTAGGTTGAGGAACAGCAACAGGAGCAAGAACGACAATGGGAGAAGAGGCAGCAACGAGAGCAATACACAAAATTTTCTTAGCAGCAGGAGGAGAGAAAACAACAACAGGAGCTTCATCAGAGATAGTACCAAAACCTTGTTGGAACAGGTGATCAACAGACTCATGAATAGGAGATGGAGTTGCATCTTCAAGAGCGGAAAGTTCCGATTCATGCACAGGGGGATCAACAACGGGTGCAGATTCATCATCAGAGACCACCCTCTTCCTACGTGACCTATGGACCAGCAAACCCTCCTCTTCCTCTTCCTCCTCTAAGGTCCTGGACCCACTTGCTTTTCTTTTCGATGAGGAGGAACCAACAATGATATCCTGGTCCTTAGCCAAAGACAGCCTTGAAGGGGACACAGCCGCAGCAAAAACTCCACGAGCAGGAAACCCTACCAAATAAAAGGGGTCAGATAAAGCTCAAAAAGAGAAGAAGTAAAAACAAAAAACTTCACTTGCCGTGGGTCTTCACCTTCCAACCAAACCTCAAAGAGAGGTACTTCCACGAACGTTCTTCTAAATAAGCGATTGACAAGAGTTTTTTCTACCCAATCACGGAAACCGGAGACATTCTCGACGGTTCCCATAGTTGCAAAAGAAGAAGAAACAGTCACAGTACTGAAAGTTCATCAAAAGTGAAGAAAAGGAAAGTGAGAAAAACTATACGCACGTGCAAAGTTCCACTTCTCAGGGAAGGGGATATTTTCTTCACCTACTAAACCTGCAGTAGAGACAGCAACATACTGGACATACCACCCTCTATCTTTGTTATCATCTGGAGTAACTAACACCATTTTACTCCTAGCCGTGAGAGTAAACACTCCTTGGCGGAACATCATCGGAGAATAGAGGTGAATAAGATGATGAAAAGTAAAGGGTACGGAAGCTAAATCGACCAAATACCTAAGGCACGCGACTACTCGCCAAATAAGAGGACCGACTTGTCCTAGACAAACTTTGAAGAATCGACAAAACTCGATGATAACAAGGTCGATCGGAGGCTTGAATCCTAATATGAAGGGATAAGTATAGACACAAGAATATACAGTCTTGTAAGAGGTTATTCTTTGGTTATCGTTAGGAAGAACAACAGGAAAATCAGGCTTCCAATAAAAATCCCTGCGTACAAGAGACACTAAGCCCTCTATTATTTGGGTAGGATAAATTGTCATGTGATGACATTGAAGAAAGCTACTCACTCATGGCTTGACTATCCTTGGCAAAATAAAACTCCACAGGAAAAATCTCATCGACTCTCGGCTCACAAAGCGGTTCATTGTGTTCTCTACTCTTTGATGAAGATTTAGAAGCCCTAGCCCTCGAAGAAGACGAAGGAGTGTTAGACCTAGAAGATGGCGAGGGAGAAAAATAAGAAGCAGAACCCCTGGAAGGAGTAGAATTTAAGCTCCTAAGCCTACCGCCCCTCCTACTCCGTGTTAGAGCAGAAGAAGGAGTCAATTCATCTACAATGATGACCTTTTTAGATTGCTGGTTTGAACAAGACATATTTACGAAGATGAAGAATTTACAAATAAAGAAAGAAGGTTAGAAGTTTTCCGTGAAAGTAAATAAAGGAAAAGGGGTATTTATACTCAAAGGCAAACGTCAAAAAATGGAAAAACAGTGATGTGAAAGTCATAATTGAAGTTGTCACTTCGAGACTAATGCAGCCGCAAAAAACCCTAAAAGGCGCTGAATAATTGCAGAACCAATCCGGGAAAGCCACATGCCATGGGCATTAATGGAAGTGACAAGCGACGCATACATTCAGAGACGGATGCCATGGAATGAGTGAAGCGCGGCAAAATGTTCCCGCCATAAATGAGTATCCACTTACCAAATATTAATCGATAAATAAATGGTAAGTGGGGGGACTATCTGTATTGGTAAAAATGAGCTTCACACGTGTAATACTTATGATGACTCTGCAATCTATGTGGAGCAATGACAATATGACAACTGAACGGGACTTTCTGAAGAGGTACGATATAAACAGGAATGGAACAGCATACCCACGGGGTAATCAGATACGGGAATCTCAACCTAATTGAGAAGGTGAAGAGACACGGTCAGAATGAATCAAGACGGAATAAAGGGCAGATTCAGGGATCTTCAATTAATGAGCCAAAACGCTACATAATCTCCATGCAACAGTTACGATTAATCATTGTAACGTTATATTAATGCCATTATTAGCCATTAATGCTCAATCACTGACAAGAGTAGACGTTATATTAAGAAATTCCCTATAAAAGGGAGTAAAATATAACTTGTAAGGACACGTTCGAACCACTATTGAAATATACTTACTTTTTACGCATCTTTCTGCTTTCTATTTACGAATTTACTTAAAATTATTAGCATATTCCTTGGTTATCAGAAACCCGTGTTCTTCTTAAAATAGCTTTGGCAGAGAATCTAATTCTTTGATTAAACAACCTCATCTTTGATAAATGTATGCTTTACCTCGGAATGAGGCCTCCTTTTTTGCTTCACCGGTTTGAACCCGGGATCGACACTTAGTCGATGGGTGATTACCTTTGGTGGAATCCCTATCATATCTAAGTGGAACTAAGCTAAGAAATCAATGTTATCAATAAGAAATTGAATAAGTTTTTTCCTGAGTTCGGGGGTTAGTCCCGCTCCCAGGTATACCTTTCATTCTGGAAGATGTTCGATCAATACTGCCTGCTCGAGTTCTTTGATAATGGACTTCATTGCATCTGATTCCTCGGGGGCAACGAAGGCTCGGGGGTGAGGAAGTATTCTTCTCCGTCCTCAACCACATGTTCATTGATCACCTGTCCCTCGGGCTCAACCGAGGGTATGGGCTGTGATTGTTATTTAGCTACCTGTTCGCCTTTTGATTTCTCCAAGGTAGATGGAGTCAATACTGGTGCCAATTCATGCACTACGAACATCTCTTTGGTTGCATACTGCTCTCCATACACCGTTTAACACCGTCTTTTGTTGGAAACTTCCTCATTTGATCAAGGGTTGATGGTACGCTCTCATGATATGTATCCATGGCCTTCTAAGAAGGGTGTTGTACCACATGTCACCATTGATGACATGAAATTTGGTGGCTTGTATGGTCCCAGCCACGTTGACTGGGAGGATGATTTCCCCCTTCGTTGTTTCACTCGCCATGTTGAACCCATTCAGGACTTAAGAGGCGGGTATGATTTGGTCGAGCAGCCCGAGCTGCTCCACGACCCTCAACCTGATTATATTGGCCAAACTACCTGGATCAACGAGCACACGTTTAACTTGAACTTTATTTAATAGGAAATAAATTACCAGTGCATCATTATGAGGCTGAGATAAGGCCTCGATGTCTTCTTCGCTGAATGTGAGGGTATTCTCAGGAATGTAGTCCCGAGATCGCTTCTCCCTTGTGATGGATACTTTCGTTCGTTTGAATATGGGTCCCTGTGGGACGTAGACTCCTCCGATGATCATGTGAATGACATGTTGGGGCTCTTCTGGTTCATACTTCCTGTTTGCATCTCTCTCTCGAAAATGGTTCTTGGCCCGGTCGTTGAGGAACTCTCGAAGGTGCCCTTCATTGAACAAACAGGCTACCTCTTCTCGAAGCTGTCTGCAATCCTCGGTCCTATGACCGTGAGTGCCATGGTATTTGCACATTAATTTGGGGTTCCTCTGGGAAGGATCTAATTGTATGGGCTTGGGCCACCTGGTATCTCTAATCTTGTCTATGGCTGATACGATGTCTGAGGCATCGATGTTGAGATTATACTCTGACAATCTGGGTGCCTCCAAAGGCCCCATATACCTGTCGAAACCGATTTGCTCATGAGTCCCCGAGAACTTTGGCCTCGATCCGCCCTTCAATTTTGAGGTATATTACGCCTCAAAGCATTTTTTCGTTCTTCGACATAGGTTGGTGTCTTTCCTTGTTCAGTCTTGGCTCCCTTTCTGCGTTCCTTGATTCTTTTGCTAATAGCCTGCTTGGATATACTAAGCCCGAGGGGGCTCCCAATTGGTCTTCCTCGACCCTGATCTTTGATTGATACCTATTGTGCACATCCTCCAAGTTACGGAGAGATACGCGATCAAATTTTGCTTCAGCTTCTTCGAAGCTATCAAGCTTTGTTCATTCAATCCCTGAGTGAAGGCTTGTACTGCCCAGCCATCGGAGACCGGTTGTAATTCCAGTTTCTCCATCTGGAAACGGGATACGTACTCCCTTAGAATCTTGTTCTCTCTTTGTTTGATTTTGAACACATCGGATTTCCTTGTAGCAACTTTTACGGCACCAGCATGTGCCTTTACAAATGATTCTGCCAACATGGAAAATGAATCTATTAAATTCTGGAGTAGGTTATGATACCACATCATGGCCCCCTTGGATAAGGTTTCTCCAAATTTCTTCAACAGGACAGATTCGATATCATCGTCCTTTAAATCATTTCCTTTTATACCACAAGTATATATGGTAAGATGCTCATTGGGATCTGTGGTGTCGTTGTATTTTGGGATGTCGGGCATCCTGAACTTCTTCGGAATGGGCTTCAGAGCCGCATTTGGTGGGAATGGCTTCTGCACAAACTTCTTCGAATCCACTCCCTTAAAAATCGGGGGTGCTCCCGGAATCTGGTCGACTCTCGAGTTGTAGGTTTCTACTTTTTTGTCGTTTCCTCTATCTTCTTTTCTCCCGACTCGACCCTTTTAGTGAGTTCTTCGAGCATCCTCATGATGGTGGGGTCAGTTCCTAACCTATTATTGCTCGATCTTTCTGGTGTTAGCTCTAGCCGGGGAGCTATTTCCGGTCTTGCTGTTCTTGGAGTCTTTTGTTGACTCTGCAATTGAGCGATAGCAATTTGTTGTGCTTGCAACATTTCAAAGATTACTTGTAGACTAACTTCTCTTTCTTCTCGAGCATGTGTACATTGTGCGTCAGGTTGGTCCCCTCCACGTACACTTCCTTCAATATCAGTACCCAAATCGACGTGCAAAGCAATATGTGAACCTACGTCGACAGGGTTTTGTGCTGGTGCCACCCTAGGGTTTAGCGGTGGCACACCCGCCCTTGGAGCCGTTGCACTATTTTCTCCATGGAAACCAAGACCGTCGTTTATAGGTGAGTTTGCTGAGGACATATTTTAACCAGAAATCAAAGAATCTTTGGACAAGAAGAAGTATGAAGAATAACTTGTGTTATCAGAAAACTAGCACCAAAATAACCACTATTATATTTAACCCCACGGTGGGCGCCAAACTGTTTACCTCGAAAATGGTTTTAACAATTATACTTGATTTGTGGTTCTAAGAATATGTGATTTATTTCTATACTAGTAAATAATCAAGAAATGATAAGTGTAAGTGAGGAGAATGTGATAGCCAAATCAATGTTGCTAAAGGAATGAGGGCCTCGAGTTTGGTGATTTCAGGGCCTCGAGGCTAGCTTAGTGACATTAAATAATGAACAATAAAGTTGAAAAATAAAATTGAACACAACAAACGAGAAAAGTAGAATAGAATATTCTATAGCAGTGAATTTCATCTTATTACAAATGATTGGGGTCCCCTTTATATAGAAGAGGAAAAACCCTAATATGGTACGTCTCATTATGAAAAGAATAATATTGGTACAGTTGTATAACGTTTTAGTACGGAGTTGTACTATCTCTAGTAGACCTTATCAGCTCTAACTACGTGCCCTTGAGAATTTCCCGCCTTTCCATGACGATCATCAATTTTACACTTCTTCGAGGTAAGCCGTGATGGGCCTTCAATATACTCTCCCAAGATACGCCTTATTGAGGTCGAACTTCAGACTCTACTTCGAGCCTCTCGAGCTAGGGCTCGAAATGCCGCAGACCTCGAAATCGGACTCCTTTAGTTTCGGCCGCATACACTTGGTTTATTGCTATGAAAATCTGCATTACAAAAAGTTCAAAAGTTACCTGAAGAGCAGAAATATGATACAATAGTGAAAATGAGAAAAAACAACTGCAGAAACAACAAGAAAACAACAGTAAGATGAAAGTTTAAACAACCTGAAAATATTATAGTAGAAGCCCCGAACCAACTCTAAAAGACTTATCTTTTTGAAAGAGTTTTCACTCTAAGAAACACTCACAAAGCTCACAATTTCAGCTTACTCTCTTTATGTTCAGCTGCTGATTTATCTCTCAAGTTTTTTTTATGTTCAAGCAGCTCTAAAAAGGTGTGTAATGTGTGATAGACTGTGTGTAATAGTGAGAAAAGAGTGGCCCTTTAAGTAGGCAAAGAAAGCCACTTTTGAACAAATTTTGGTTAACCAAAAATTTATCCAGAAGGACTGACTTTGTATGCTAAACATTGTTCAAGGGCTATCCAAAAGGTGAAAGGACAGCCTAAAACCTGTTGTGGCAGAAGCAAGGAGGAAAATAGTCATTTCATCCATCCTACTAATAAAAAGTAGGCTACTATAGTCATTATTTCATTATTAAACTCATCTACCATTCAGATTTTAATAACATCAGTACCAACAATGTGATTCAAACTAAACTAAGATAGAAAAACACATACCTAGACTTAAAAATTGAACTATAAATCAACTAAGAAAAACTCTGAACCTAATAACTTAAAATCAAACTAAACAAATGTATTTTCCAAACTAACTAATTGAAACCATCAGCTTACCATATCACATGCCAAGTAATTATTTCATTAAAAACTATGACTAAACAACATACTTGAACTAAAAAGAAACTCAACACATTAATAAGCTAAATAGACCTAATAACTAATATGTAAATAACTGCTAATCAAACTAATAATCAACTGATTACACGAAGTGACTATGAACATAGACGAAACAACAACGAATTTTACACTATAACAAATACTACAATCAAAAAGTAAGAGACATAAAATCAGAAACACGAAGGAAAAGATTCGAGTTCGAGTTTATACCAAATTCAGAGACATTTCAGGCTAAATCGAACAACTAGATGACACCAGAGACCTCGAGTAGCGGTTTTCCAACCTTGAAATGCTTGTTTTAACTTGGTAGATGCTAAATTCAATGAATTCGGCATCATACCAAAAGGAAACGGGTGTCTTTGGGTTGAATATGTGTTAAAACATAGTGCAATGATGATTTAGGGGCAGCGGTGCTAGGGGTGGCTGGAGGTCGGCAGTGGTGGAGGTCAGGGTTTTGGGGTAAGAAAAGAAGAGGAAAAGAAGAGGAAGGTATAAAGTTTATAGGAGTAGGGGACACTGACCGGCGGTGGAGCGGCAACGGCAGTGGGGTGGTCGGCAGTGATAGAGGCCATGTTTTGGAATCAAGACCAACATAGGATGATAGATCCTGTAGATCTCTACACGTCTATGCAAGTACTTTATGTAGGAGATTCTGAAACTCGACGAGTTTACCTAATAAAGTAAGCTAGGATTTCGGATTTTGGTTTATTCATGGAGTTTGAGAGGGATTCAAAAGATTTGGTTCATGGGTTTGGAAATAGGGGAGTAAGAGGAAGTCGTGGTGTGAATTTGGGTGGAGTACTGGTGAGAAATTTTCAGCGGGGAAACACGGCGACAGGCATCTGAGAGAGGAGAGAGTAAAGAGAGAGGTAGAAATAGGGCAAAAATGAGGGCGAATTTCGGTGACCCTAGGGTTTAAAGACCTAACATGGATATCAACTGGTGGTCGTTGGATTAAAGGTCTATGGATGGATAAGATTGAATCTCCAATTCATTAATCAAAACAGCCTAGTTTCAACTTGAAACTACGTCGTTTTAAGGCTCCCTCAGGCAAACCTAGGTTGGGCCTATTTAAACACATGGACCACTGATTTGGCATATTTTGGCCCAACTGATGAAACAAAACTAATTGGCACATTATTCACCATTTTATTGTTGCACTTTAAACTAATAACACAAAATCAAATAGAAAAATAGGGTCAAAATATAGGCATTTACACAGGGCACCTGATAATATTAACTAGAGCAACTGATTGGGAGTGCCATATGAGCTGACGGAATCAGAAAATCACCTTCCACTGCCAATGCTTCTGAACCATATTAATTAAACTGGCTCATGAGCAGGTGTATCTTGGCCACCAGCTTGAGCGGCTAGTGACTCTAAGAACTCAAGAATCCAGTCAATATAGATATCTAGTTATTGGGATTGATTTGATCTATTTGGGACATGAGGAGGTGGAACCTCTACTTTCTCCTTGACAACTGGCTGAACTGGAGGATGTGCTCATCTTGTGGCCCTACCTCGACTTTGGTTACCTCTTTCTCTGACGTTTTATCCACGGCCCCTACCTTGGTCTCTACCCCTTTTTCTAGCTGCAGATGGTACCGGCGGGACAACTGTTGCATCTGCCACTCCTAAAGGAACCTCTTGGTGATTAACTGCTGGTACTCCAACATTTTAGCAGTAGAGGAGAAAGTCGATCTTGTTCTAAGCGTCGCATTTCACTAAAATGAGAGAGAATATCTAGAATTCTGAAACATTAGATTTAGTACACGATATAAGAAGCAAAACTGAAATTATTCCTAACATGTCCTATAGCCTCCAAAGTATTAGATGTGGCGTACTACACACCCTTATATAGGATTTTACAAGACATGGATCATGATTTTCTAGACTCCTAAAGCTAGTTGTTCAGATACCAACTTGTCATGCTCCGAAATTAGGGTAGGGCATGATGGAACAAGTTGTACTAACTCGTCGACTAAGCCATGTACTAACAGTCTGAACGTAACTACCGAGCATAGTAAATACATTAAGCCTAATTGTAAATATATGAAAACAGTTTAACACATCTAACTGATAAGCATTTGAAAATCTATACCTATCACAACAAGTCATGAGCCTATATGTGAAAAATTATGTAAGTCTTTGAGGTATTCTCCTAAAATAATATTAATATCTAATAACAGATAAAGATCTAAAAAAGGATATTGACACCGAAAGAATAAATGGTTCACCACTAAATCTATTGAATTTGTCTCTAGCCACGTGCTTCGTCATCTACAAATTCAACGTCTGTCACACAATGTAATAGACCCAAATGCACTAAATATCTTTATAGAAAATCCAGACAGTCTCCTTGACAACCCCTTAAATAGAGAACAAGACAACAGGAGCTAAATTTATAAATATAAAATACAATAGATAGAGCAGAAAATTCACATATGAAATACTGAGTAGTCTGAAACTAAAACTAATTTTGAAAATTAAATTTAAAATTTATAATTGAAAGCTGAAACTAAAAGTTAAATATGTATCTGATAAGTAAAAGAAAAAGCTGAAAATCGAATTTATATATGATACTAAAAGTTGAGTCATTTTTTAAAGAAATAACTTTTCAATTTTTTTTGCTTATAGTGGCCCTGCGTACGTGAGCATCTGGGAACATGCATGGGAGAATGTGGGCCTAAGAATTCTTGTATTTTACGGTCCTAGTTACCATCAAAAGATTCTAACTTTACTATTAGAGAGTAGTAGAATTTACCTTGGTCAGAGTTCCCATAAAACCCTAGGTTTTTCCTGTCTCGACTTCTTGGAGATATTTCTTGAAATATAGGGATTTATCAAGTGATTTGATACTATGAGCATGATTAAATAATAAATATTTATGTATTTTCCCATGGATTACTCAATTTTGAATGTGGGAGTTTGTCCAACTTCGTACTTGCTATGTGGGACAAGACCCAATACGCGAAACATTAAAATAAAAATATTTTTCCAAATTAAAATTTATACCTACAAGTAACTGCGTGGCGGCCGCGTGCTGGAGCAAAACTGAGCTGTTTTTTTGTACTTGACCAAATTCAGGTCGCGTGATGATCGTGTTTGGGACAAAATTGAATTATTTTCTACACTGGGTCTCTAACCCTTTTCTCTTTTTTTGTCCATTATACTCATATAAATTGATTCTAAATCATCATTTAAAATTTATTTAAGTACTCTTTGCCAACTAAAGACTTTGAAACCAATCTTATCAAGATATTTTCATATTATGAGTGCTAACTCAAGACTTAAGGGATTTTTAAGATAGTCGGGATTTTATTTTAACCTTACATAGTAAAATCCAAACTTTTAGCATAAATAACAAAAAGAAAGAGAAGAGAAAGTGTGAAAATAAGGCAAGTGAACGTCTGGCCCTCCCCCAAGTCTTGCTCGGTTAAAGAAGCAAGAAAGTAGCAGGTCTACTTATCACATGTGCAGGTTTTTACTTGGGCAATTCATGGACTAACAAAAGCCATTTTGTTTTTTGAATATCTAATACCAGGAAAACCTATGCCACTTTCAGCGATGGGTGGCGGAGGTACGACTTTACAAAGTTTTTGAATCATCTTGATAACTAAGCTATATTTTTGGATTGTGTTAAAGGGATTCAAAATATAAAATATAGAGGTACAAATCGAAATTTGCCTTATATGTACAATGTAATTTTCCAGCGAAGGGGAACCCCATTCCACCCCCTAATTCCGCCTCCGGTTGCAAAACAGGGATTGCTTGACACAAAACACTAGGAACTTTTATTGGAATTTTTTCGTATATATACAAAATTTGAAATTCATTTATCCGGTTTAGCTAGATTTTTACATATAACTTATGTAATTATATAGTTATGTTAGTTGTGCATATTTTATATGTCCTTTGTACAGACATACAAAGTACAATTTATTTATGTCTCCTTCGAGTTTCAATATGAAATTTTAACTAAAACCAACTCGAATCTTCACCAAATTCTCTCAAAATTGAGATACAAACTTCAAATAATATTCTCAATAATTTACAACAATACTCAATCCAAAAAACAAAATATAATTTAGAAATATTTTGAATTCAAAACTTCTTTTTTTGATTTAGAATATTAAGATCCCATTTGGACATACAAAATTTTTCTTTTTTTTAAAAACAATGTTTGGTTATACCATTCTTACCAAATTTTCCAATTTCACTTGAAAATTCATTTTCAAAATTTGAAAAACCGGTTCTCGCCAGTTTTTCAATTGAAAATGGGAATCTGCTAGTTTTTAGTTTTACAAATTTACCCTATATTTTTAAAATTTATAAAATGACCCCAACAGTTATTAACTTACAACTACCTACGGAAACACAATCCCTGTGGTGTGTTGCATAATATCTGGATTGTGATTGCTTGTGGTGTGTTGCATAATTTCTTACGTGAACGTCAAAGCAGTGATGGAATATTTACAGAGTATGAACATGATGATATAGTTGTTGATGACCCCAACCAACAATCAACTGAGATTAACAATGTTAAACAATAGCATTTTGATTGTTTATTTTAAGTAGGATAATCAAATTGGGGTGGTTTGGATATTTTTTTATAAGTTGCGAGGTATAAATCATATTTCATGGTTTTGAAAAAATAGACATCCAAATATGTTGCAAAAATTATAACCAAACACAACTTCATCTTCAATTGAAATTTTAGTGAAATTCCAAATTCCAAAATATTTTTTGGAATGTATGTCCAAACACTTACTAAGTCCTTTCGTTACTTCAAAATAAGAAGAAGCATATTGTTGGTCCCAAACGCACACGCAAGTATACGTGGTCGACAAGTAATATAGGATTGTAAGTCCAGATATCGTACCCATATGGACTTGTGATTAACTATCAACTAAATTAAACCCAAACAATTAATCTATTCAAGCGAATACCAAAGTATGAATATTTAACTAAAATTAATCTAGAATAGTAAACTATGAAATTAAAGAAACAAATTGGGGAAATTAGACACGAATTCAATAAGAGCCGATATTCTAGAGCAATGGGTTAGCAAACAATCCTGTTGAGTTTTCCACTTAAATCGTCTAATTAATTTATCTGGTGTATTGATTGACGAGGTTAATATTGCTCGTAGCCTTCTCCCGAAGTACAAATCGCCTATTCAAGCTAACCTAACACCTATATTCTTATGAAATTAGGATTAACAAGAACGCATTAATAATTCCTGTATAATAACCAAGGAAGGCGATTAGGTATATTCCTATCCTAACCGCAAATCCGCTCCCCTGAAGGGTTAAGATCTTGCTCTACCCAA
>ML400751.1:0-14742 GCA_005239525.1 Nicotiana knightiana | reverse complement strand
GCAAGATTGAATAAATAAACCAATATGATAAAATAATAAGAACAATTCAAGCTTCAAACTACAACGTTCATGTAGCACCCAAAACTCTAGAACTAATAAACTATGAAATTAAAGGAAGAGAAGAGAAGAAAAACTAGGTAGAAGCCTCCTTCAAGCGTGGTGTGTGTTCCTCCACGTCCAAATCCCTTTCAAGCATGGTGTGTGTTCCTCCACGTCAAAATCCCCTCAAAGTTGTGTTTTTGGGTCTATTTATATGTTTTGGGACAAACCTTAAACGTGTAGGATACTTCTAGTCAAACCGGGAAACACTTAGAACCTTCAAAACTCGGACTGGGCCGGATCAGGGACCAGGCGTTACAGGCCAAACGCCTGGCTAAGGCCTGGCCAGGGCTGGCGTTATGGGCCAAACGCTCCCCAAACGCCTGGTGACACCAGGCTTTATAGCCCAAACGCTCGGCTAAAGCTTGGTCATACCAGGCTTTACAGCTCAAATGCCCGGCTATAGCCAGGTTCACTCCTTTTTGACTCTCGAGCGTATTTTTGACGTTTATGCATCCATTTAGCTCGGCTTCCATCTCCAATTCACCTACACATAAAATAGACTCCATTATGCACATACGACGTGTATTTTTATCATTAACGCATATAAAATGTAAAGCACATAATGCTTTAAACCATGAATTATAGCCACGCATCACATACAATGTAAATTCTATGCTCTTAAATGATTGTTAATGTAAATTCTTAATAGTTGTCATTTTTTCATCTTTTCAAATAACTAACTCAATACATTAGCAATGAAACGGTACGTGTAAAAAATGGCAAGGGTTTTAGACAGTATGTAGTGAGAAGCTCTACCTTCTCTCTACACCCTATCACTTAACATGGCAAAACCACTCCCACCTCCAAATCTCCTGAAACAGACGACCAACCTCTCCCAACACTACCCTACTGATTCATCTCTGGTTCAACTCTTGTATTCACAAATGAGGCCTGAAGGAACGCATAGCCCTAAGGACACCAAAGACACTATCATGCTACCATGCACGTTACCCTCCCCAACTCCTCCACCAATTGAAGCCATGGAGCACACAGGGAATTTACCTTATGGGGCTGATATAGGTGAGCAGCTCCACACGAAAAAACCTTCGTTTTTGGACACATTAATAGCAAATAACAGCACTTCCTTGGACTTGTCCCAAATAAAGGTACAACATAACTTGAATAATTTGAACCCATACGAACATGAAGATGAAACGGACAACTATCCCAACCCAGATCTCTTCATCCCAATCACCTCCTCGAACAAGGAACGTATATATAAAAACTGGATGAATGCCCTCATCATCAAAGTATTTGGAAGAAGGGTAGGATACCAGTTTTTACAAAATAAAATCCATGCAATATGGAAACCTACGGAGTCCCTATCACTGGTAGACCTAGGATGTGATTACTATCTGGTAAAATTTTCCAAGGAAGAAAACTACAATAAGGCTCTTCATGAGGGGCCATGGTTCATTGGGAACCAATTTCTCACAGTGAGAAAGTGGGATCCTAGATTTGTGGCGTCGCAAGATACCCTAACCTTCTCAGCCATATGGGCAAGACTTCCGGAATTACCAACTGAATTCTATGACTATGATATTCTCCTCAAAATAGGAGAGAAGTTGGGTCAGCTGATACGTATAGACGCCTGTACAAAATCTGCGGCAAGAGGCAAATATGCTCGTCTTTGTGTATTAGTTCCCATTGAGAAGCCCCTCAAAACCTACATTGTGATAGGCAAACACATGCAAAAAATTGTGTACGAGGTTTCAACCTATTATGCACGAGTTGTGGCCGTCTAGGACATAGTCACCATACCTTCCCGTACCTAGCCCATACACCTAATACACAAACTAATGTCGACACTGCTAAACCAACCACGGAAAATCCAGTTGATAACATTACACAATCCCTAGATCAATGGACCATAGTTACCCATCAAATAAGAGCTAGGAAACCCCAAAATAACCTCCCCACAAACTCTAACATTATTAACAGCAACCAAAATACCTTTTCACTAAACCACTCCAACTCCCATGGAAATAGTTTAAAACCAAATAACAACATTGACACCAACTCTACTATCGCCCATGCATGCAAGAGCCAAGCCAAAAGTAAGAACAAGGAGAGTTATCCAGTGGAAAACACCCCAATACCACAACATTCAGCCCGCATTGCAGTCCATCAAGGAGGCAGTAGACTGGCGCAACCGTCAGCCCTTACTTCTCCCTCTAACCAAAGTCCCTTAACTTACCCAATGGACAATACGATGCCTAAACCTTACGTACAACAACCATCTTTTATCCATGGCATTAACTCACAAAACCCTTTGGTCATTAATAACAACCATACTATGGACATTAATTTCCCCTCTTCAGCCATCTCAAAGCAAGAATGCAGAGATAGCAACACCATAATAATGGACCTAGACACTACAACCCCTAATCCCAATCAACATCCCTCATTAATGCTTGATGTTATTAGCCCACAAAATAAGGAAACCACCCCTCCAAGCAACCGAGATCCTGTGACATCCAAGGATCAAAGTACTACACCCTTTCAATGTTTTTCAACTCAAGGTCAATCATCAATTAATGTTGAGAGCAAAGAGATTCCTAGGACAAGACAAAGTCTTCTAATTGACACCAACTATGCTCCTAAGGTAAAGGTCACCCCCTCCCAAATATATACCTCTACTATAACAACTAGTTTTCCTCTACAAGACACTAACACACAATAACACATTACCAAAGATGCCAAGACCCCCATTCAACCAACACCACCACAGGAGAGCTGCCAGGCCCAGGCGATGGGTTTGGACTCGCCCAAGCATCTTGAACCACAACCAAGTACCATTTCTCTTCACTACGAGGCCAATCTCCCCGACCCACACGCCCCAATCATGGCTGGAATGGGGACTAATGGGGCAGTCCTTGAATGTGAGCTTACAACTAGAAGGGAGGGATATGGTGATCCAAATTGGAGACCCAAGCTACTTAGCACAAATTGTAGCGGAGGGCCTTTAACTAGGTCTAAACAATGCAATGCTACGTCCGTGGATGAACCCACTCCAACCCCAACCCATGATCCTTCAGTCAGGCCCTCACCCTTCTCCTTGGAGCCTTCAAACCTGGCCCTCTCATCCACACCCCAACATGCTCAACCAAAACCTACCTCTTTACCCACAACAATTGAACAACCCTACCCAAAACACAACCCCCCTCAACATGGCAACCCATGCAACCCCACAACCATTACTCCAAACGACACTGCCCTCAACCAACCCCACCTCGAACCCACCCTCAATGCAACAAATCCCACTGCCTCATCATATGACTTCGAACACAACACAGAACACTCCATAGGTGCATGTAAACGAGGAGGAAGAAGAGGAGAGACACTAACAGAAAGAATAGTGGAACACGGTGAGCTACGCTATCCAAAAACAATAACGTTCAAGGCAAGAAGAGAAAAAAGATTCATCTTAAGTTGCCCAGTGGACTTGAGGAAGTTCTCAATATCCATAAGGAAGATGTCTCAACCAGGGCCATTCCAACATGCAGTAGTCCTAGTCCCAACACTATTCACACACTACTGGACACAACGAGATGGCAGGGGCAGCCATAAAAATGGTGATACAACTAGAAACACAAGCATGACTATGATTGTTTGGAACTGTAGGGGTGCGGGAAGTGCTGAGTTTAGAAGGGAATTTAGATCCATGTTGGACTACCATAGACCCAACATAGTAGCTCTACTTGAAACGAAAATGGAGGACCACCATGACCTAGTGCACGACTTTGGGTTTTCTAGCCTCATTCAAATGCCGGCAAATGGTAACTCGGGAGGCATTGTGCTCATGTGGAACAATGAGGATACAATGGTGGACCAAATTGGAGGAACGGGCCAAGATATACACGCCATGATAAAGGTACACAACTCTACTAAAAATGGCTACTATCTATTATTTATGCTAGTAATTTGATTGAGGAAAGGAAAATCCTTTGGGAGAACCTAAAGACTGTGGCTAATAATTATAAAGGGTCGTGGTTAGTAGCGGGAGACTTCAATGAAGTCACCCGAGCATCAGAAAAATTTGGGGGCCTCCCCATAAATTACAATAGAATATCACATTTCTTAGACTGCATGAATCACTGTGGTCTTGTAGACCTAGGTTTTAAAGGTCAAAAATTCACTTGGACTAATAAAAGGAAAATGTGTAAGACCATAATCATGGAATGACTAGATAGATTCATTACAAATACGAAATGGCTAGAATTATTCCAGGAAGCTAGTGTTCATCACTTAACTAGAGTTCATTCGGACTATTGTCCAATAAAATTAAATATCTACAAGATATTCCCGACAACTAGTAATATCTTTAGGTTAGAATCTATGTGGCTAATTCACCCCTCCTTTAAAGACCTGGTCCAAACTACATGGTCAAGACAACCTAACATTTCAAAAGCTATCGAAAAATTTAGTACAGAGGTTATAGAATGGAATAAAAATACTTTTGGTAGCATTTTTAAGAGAAAAAATAAGACCCTAGCTAGACTGAAGGGAATCAAACTTCCCCTAACTACCCTCACAGCCAATTCCTAGTGAATCTAGAAGACGAACTCCAAAATGAATTTAAACTAATCCTAGTTCAAGAAGAGAAATTTTGGAAACTGAAATCAAGAATTCAATGGATCCAGGACGGGGATGCCAATTCTTCCATATCACTACTATGCAAAGAAGGAGGAAAATAGAATTATGTGTCTAAAAGACGATGCAGGGAATTGGCATTATGACCAAAATACCATAAAAGACCAAATCACCAAGTACTACCATAATCTCTACACAACAGGGCAAACCCAATGCCCGCTTAACACTAATTATATGACATACTCCCCTATTGTTAACGAACAAGACCATCAGTACCTAAGATGCATTCCCTCAACGGAGGAAATAAAAAAAGCTCTAGACTCCTTCAAACCTTATAAATCTCCGGGACCAGACGGGCTACATCCTTTTTTCTACCAAAAATATTAGAAGGAGACAAGTACGCATCTTATTAATTTTTGCCAAGATTTTTTCTCAAAAAAAAGTATGCCAAAGAGCATGAATAATACCCTAATCTACCTCATTCCTAAATGCCAAAATGCTGAAACAATTAGACAATATCTCCCCATAAGCTTATGTAATACTGCCTATAATATGATCACAAAGATTATAGTTAATCGTATTAAACCCCTCTTAGGTAATCTAATTCACCCGACTCAAACCAGCTTTATCAAATGCAGAAGAGCGGCAAACAACGCCCTTGTTGTTAATGAAGTATTGGACCATTTTAGGAAAATCCAAGGAAGAAAATAAAAAATGATCATTAAGATTGACCTAGAAAAAGCATTCGACAAAATTGAATGGTCTTTCGTAAAATTCTCTCTAAATCACTAAATTTCCCTTCCGACCTCATAGATCTTATAATGTCCTGCATCACCTCAACTGCAACGGCCATCCATATTAACGGCTCAAAAACGGAATTCTTTGAGCCTTCCAGAGGCATAAGACAAGGGGACCCACTCTCTCCATACATTTTCATAATTTGTATGGAAATGTTGTCCCGCTTGATTGATCATGAAATTGATTGTTGCAGATGGACTCCGATAAAAATCTCCTCAAGAGGCCCGGAGCTTTCTCACATGTTTTTTGCTGACGACCTGATACTCCTGGCAGAAGCCAACCAAAGAAGATGCACCTCAATCATAGATACCATCGACAAATTTTGTGAAGCTTCAGGTCAATCAGTGAACTTTGATAGATCAAAAATCATGCTCTCCAGAAATACCCCCCGACACAAAGGAACATATCAGTAGGTGCTTTTCAATGAAAAATACTAATAAGTTTGGCAAATACTTGGGTTTCCCAATGCCCAACAAGGCCCCTACAAATAAGGATTTCCAATTTATCCTGGACAGAATGAACACAAGGCTAAAAGGATGGAAAACTAAGTTCCTTACCATGGCTGGTAGGACAACTCTCATCAAAGCAACATTAGCCGCTATTCCGAATCACGTTATGCAAATATATGACCTCCCAAAATCAACCCTTAATAAAATAGAATCTATTCAGAGAAACTTTCTCTGGGGCAGTACTGATAATAAGAGGAAATGCCATCTATCAAGATGGTCCATAGTCACCATGCAAAAAAAACATGGGGGGTTGGGTATTCCAAACACCCACTGGAAGAACTCTACCTTTAATGCAGGTCTAGCCTGGAGATTCCAAAAGGAACAGGAAACCCTCTGGGTTCAAACTATAGCTAGTAAATACAAGCTCAATAAAAATTCAAAAAAGAGTTCTCACACCTGGAAGGTTATAAAAAAAGGATCTGTTATATGTAACGCTCACACAAGGTGGCTAGTGGGTAGCGGGAAAGAAATCAACATATGGCATGATAAGTGGATTAATCAAATGGGCGCTCTCAGGAAATATATCCAAGGACCAATGCCAGCCAATTCAGAGAATCAAAGTCTTGACTCCATCATTGAAAGTGGAACTGTTAATATTAGTAGGATCCCATTTGACCTCCCTCCTGACATCATCACCAAAATCAGCAGCACTTACATTAGACAATCCCCTCCTTTTGACGATATTCATGTATGGGACTCTCCGGACCATAGCAATTTTTCTATCAAGGCTGCTTATGAAACTCTCTCTAATAATACTACTAACAACAGTAAAGATCTCACCTGGCTCTGGAAAAAAAATACCCTATATAAGCTCAAACATTTCCTATGGTTAATCCTATGGGATAGGCTGCCCACCAAGCTTTTGTTATCAAAAAGAGGTATATGCCCAGATAGCACATGCAGCATTTGCCTTAAAGAATCTGAAAGCATAGAGAATATCCTTTTCCACTGTACTTACTCTATGGATATATGGCCCAAGCGGGAGCCAACCCCCGCCTCAGTCATAATCCAAACGACAATGAAATCTTTTCCAAATGGTTAAAGGACCAACTCACCTCTACAAGGAGATTCAATAATAATATCTGGTGGGCTGACCATTTCCCCTTTCTCCTATGGTATATATGTAACTATAGGAATGGCTACATATTTCAGGGGGAAACCCCCCCCCCCCCCCCCCCCCAACTATAAAACAACTCATTAATAGTACGATCGAATTCATCTTCCTGGCAAAGAAGCTAGAGGTTAAGCCTCCAAAGCAAACCATGTTCGTCAAACGGGAACCCCCCCGACACCAACTACTATAAACTTAATGTTGATGGGGCCTGCTTAGGTGAACTAGTAATAGGAGGAGTAGGAGGGGTTTTTAGGGAAAAGAGTGGCCAGTGGATCCTGGGTTTCACCATGAAAGTTGCCCAAGTTAAAAGTATTCACGTGGAAATGTTGGCTCTCATTAACGGAATTAAACTAGCACTAAAGGAGAAATTACTACCTCTAGTAATAGAATCAGATTGTTTAGAAATGATAAATCTCATAAATTCCAAAAACTGTATCTACCAAAATTTGGTTGATGATTGCAGGTACCTATTGCGACAGGCGAATGATCCTGAGCTGAAGCATGTCTATAGAGAAGCTAAAGGAGTCGCGGACCAGTTAGCTAAAAAAAGTTGTGGCTTGGGNCCCCCACCCCCGCTTTTGTTGTTCATGTACTCGAAAGGGATGCTCTAGGAACTTTGTTACCTAGGTTGATCCCATGTTATAATAGCTAGTTGTATGTTGTTTGAATAAAATCTTTCATTACCAAAAAAAAAAAATAAACTCAATACATTAGCTGTCATTTTTTTCTTTCTCATTTTTTTTGTGCGTAAAAAAGATTCTTCTATTTCGCACTTGTTGTTTCCTCTTTCACCCTATGGTAATTCCGTTGCTTTTTTGTCTTTTTCTTCTTTTTTTCAGATTTTTTCAGTGCATATCAGTTGGAGTAAGTCTTTTGGCCAACTCTAAGGGTGTTAAACGGGTGGGCCGGGCCAGTTCGGGTTGGGGGAAAATGAAACCGGCCAATTTCTAATCCGGGCCGGTTACGGGTTAGTGTTTACCGGACTTAACAGGTCCGGGTCCATCCGGGTAAAAAATGAACCGTAAGGATTACGGGTCCAAGGGGCCAAGTCGGGTTAGTGTTATTTTTATTATTTTTTTATATATTTTGTATAACTATTGTAATTTATATTACTATAAAATAAAAATATAAAGAATACAATGAAGATGGAAAGAAATTGCACTTATAAATTACAAGTGCTACATTTATTTCAAAATTCAAACTTACAAATTGAAAGATTTACATTTAACAAAAAATAAATTAACGATAAAAGAGTAAATTCAATGGTTTTGCATTGCCTTAGTAAGTTCTTCATAATCAATATGAACTTCTTGGTCATCTTCTGGAGTGTTAAATTCAGATGGGTTATCATGTGTTAATATATCTCCAAGTTCCTCGTCTTCTGGGCTATCAACATCTTCATGTTCCTGATTTCTTCGTTCTGATCTAATCCAATCTCTGAAACATACTAAAACTTTCAAAGCATTGCTTCCCAATGAGTGACGGGTGTCTCCAAGTTGTTATCTTGCTTGACTAAATGCACTCTCTAATGCAACAGTTAAAATTGGCATATTCAGCACGTCCCGACCATAGCGGAAAGAACAGATAATTGCTTTTCATTCTCATGCCACCATTCCAACGGTGAAAATTCCTTTGGCGAGGCTCTTTTTGCTTTTGAAAGTAGAATTGAAGTTCATCAATATTCCTGACACTGGGTTGAGTGCTAGAAAATGTAGAAAAAATATTAAAACTATCAAGGCCTTCATCATCATTCATTTACCTACATTAAAAGCAACATCATCAAATATATTTGCATAATAATTATATAATCATTTAGCTTGTTCATACAAAGATATATATCTGGGGTTTTAGTTGGTCCAATCTCCATATAAGTATATAAAGCATTGATTAATTGGTGACAATCAGACATCTTAATAGAAGGATTTAAAACAGCACCAATTAAGTAAATCGAAAGAATTGGAAAGAAATATTTTTTGAATTTTGCTTGCATTTTTTCAACAGCATCCTTATATTTTTTTTTTCTTCTTAAATACAGAGAGTATTAAATAAATTTCAGCTATATGCACTAAAGCCATAGTAACAGCAGGGTAATATGCTCCAGAAAATTCAACAGTAGCTGTATAAAATTTAGGTAAAAATTTAACAACATCATTAATGGCCTCACAAGTAGTAGTTGTTAACATACGATGTGGATCAGTACAATGTGCATTAGCAACTTCAGTTATTGGCAATCTATATTTGTAGCAACATTTTAAAAATATATATGTATAATTTCATCTAGTAATAATTTCATCTGGCATAAATCTGGGCTTAAGGTTATGTTCGGTACACTTATTCTTAAATTTTCTAATTCAAGATTGTCTATTATTTTCTTGAATAACGCCAACTGCTCTTCTAACATGAGTAATCTCAGCTGAAAATAAATCAAGTCCACTTTTAACAATTAAATTATAAACATCACATGCACACCTAACATGAAAAATGTCGTCAAGTGGTGGTTGCAAATGCAGTTTTAATATTGAAATTGCAGCATTATTGTTAGAAGCATTTTCAAAAGACATACACAATACTTTTTTTTTATGATTATAAAATTCAACAACTTCGCAAATAGTAGTACTTATAAACACAACAGTATGACTCTGATCTTCATCATATTTAAATGCGATAATACGTTTTGCATACAATAATTATCATCTATCCAATGACATGTAATTGTCAAATAATCATTTCCATTAACAGCATGGCCAAGATCAGAAGTTAGAGAAACTCTACAAAGAAGGTGGTCAAACAAATAACGTATGTATGTTTGATATTGTCCATGAAGTCTAAAGATATCAGATCTACAAGTACTTCTAGGGATACCTTTAAATAAAGAATTATAAATCCTTTGAATATACATAATAAGATATGATGAAGAAGCAAAAGAAAAAGGTAGATAACCCAAAGCAATCATTTTTGCTAACTCCTCACGATCCTTCATTTTATCATATTTCATAAGTCCTCTAGTACTAGGGTTTAGAGTTCCTTGATTTTCATTTAAATCAGAGCCTCATTCTATAGGATACTCAATTCTCATATGTCTACTAAGTGTACCAGTCCCCCCTAATTGTCCTCCAATCTTATGTTTAAAATCATCTTTACAAATTTTGCATCTAACTCTATCAGAATTCTCTATTTCGTCAAAAAAAATTCAAACCTTACTTCTTTTTCTCCGATTAGTAATCGGGGACACAGATGGTCTACTACTAGCACCACGGCTACCACCCCTGCTACCGGCTCCAACACTACTAGGTGTAAGTAGTGTCTCATCTTCAATTTCTAATTTATTATCTTTTATACCGAAATCTTCAAGTAATTGTTCATAATCTATATTATTATCAGATGATGTTTCAAAAACATGTGTAGACTCATTTAAATTACTACCAAATGCTGAAGTACTACCTTTTTTTCTATTTCCCCAATTAGTAACCTTACTACAAACTCTTTTTGCAATATTAAACATATTGTAAAAATTTAACTACTAGAAAAAATTGAATATGCAAATAAAATAGTAAATAAGAGAAAGAGTTGGAGAGAGTGCACCGAATTCGGCAATAAATTGAACACTTGATGATGACGCAACTCCAACGTTACCACGAAGAAACGTCAATTGTTCAAATTTTAAAGTTCAATTGTTCAAACTTCAAATAATAAATAATACGATAAATTAAATTTAAAAAAAAAAAAGAGCCAAATAGTTGATTGCAATTTGGGTGAAGAATGAGAGAATATGAGTTTGAGAAATAAGAGATGGGTGAAGAAATGAAAAAGAGGGGGGTGTATTTATATTTTTTTATAAAAAATGTTAATTTTTTTTTAAAAAAAGGGCCCAAAAAGGGCTAATTGTGCAAAACAGTCGTTGGGCAACGGCTCCTTGGCCCAGCCGACCGTTTCAACGGTAACAACCAATTAAAAATAAATAAAACTAGCCGTTAACCAGCCTAGGTTGGTCGTGTCTGGGCCGTTCTACAGTGAATCACGTTAATCGGGTTTGACTGGTCCGATTAACCGGTTGGACAAAGGTGAACGGACCAACCCCCCTTACCCCAGCCTACTCGGCCCCCTATGTACCGGTCAAGACCGGGTCCGATTTCAACCAATCTGGACTGGTCCGGAAACAGGCTGACCCGGCCCGTTTAACACCCTTAGCCAACTCTATTCTGTTTCTCGTTCAATTTCCAGCTTCTTAGGAATTTGCAACTTATACAAATTTGGGGAAGGAAAAAGAGGGAGAAAAAAATGGGTAAGATTGAAATTTAGTATATTATTTTGTATATATACGATATATTAAACTTATTTATCCAATTTTGTCAAGTTTTTCTATATACAGAACATAATTAAAATTTCTTATAAAATATATATATAAATTCGATCAAAATCTACAATTTATCTATAACTTAAAAATAAAATTTTCATATAAAATTTCGGTCAAAAAACTATAATTTACTACAATTCATATAGAATTTATATACAATTATGTTAGTTGTATATATTTTGTATGTCGTTTCTACACCCGACATACAAAATATATACAATTTGCTTATGTCTTCTTCTTCTAGATTCATCTGAAATTCCAACCAAAATCACCTCGAATCTTCACTAAATTTTTTTAAAATTGAGATATAAACTTCAAAAGATATTCCCAATCATTTATAACAAACACAATCCATGCAAATAATTATCTCACCAAACTTAATTTTTGAATTCAAAGCTTCGAAACTTTTAACGGCTTTAGCGGAGTTTCTTTCCACTACCACATGTCAATGGAGGTTGTTTGTAGTACCTGACAACGAATAATTAAAAAATATATGACTAGCAATATAAAATTGAATATTACAAATTAAACCCAAATCAGCAGTTATTTAAAGTTCCAGTGATGCTACACAAAGTTAACAAAACCTAAACTTCCATCCGCAAGAACGTTCATATAAAAATGATACAATAATGGCAAGTAACGAAACACCTATATCTAGAATTCCAAGTATTAAGAAGATTTCTCCAATTTATTAAATAAGAAACAACTTATGAAGAAGAAAAGAAGTAACTTTATATAAGAAACATCGAAATAATGTATCCTAAATATTTGAAAAATTACATGGGCATCTTATTTGGTCGCTCTTATTTAACCTATACTTATATCTTTAAAATTATTTAACCTACCCTAATTTTAGTAATTTCTTACGCCTCCTCTTCTTCCTCTGACTTATGCATTCCTTTTTTCCTCTTCTTTTCTGATGATTTAGGATCTTGAGAGTTCACGTTGAACTGTATCTCTTAGTTCATGGCAAAATGCAAGAATAAAATCGTCATCTTCACTCTCCGAATTTACGTTTCTTGGTAAAAATATTGGCTCACTTCCGTATCTTTTATCTCCATACATATATTTCTGAACTTTCTCTGTTGATAAGTCCACTTTTGCAACTCCTGAAACTTTTGCCCATGGCTCTGCAATTGCAAGATAAGCATATTGTGTTTTTCGACCAAGTTTGTTCCTGTTAATCATTCCAGCTTCGAAATTAACTTCTTCTGATGATGAAATTATAGCCCGTTTCGTCGATTCGTCTATCGTCAAATTGAGCCTTATTTTGAAGTTTTGTTTTAATAATGCACACTTCAAGCAAAAAAATTCTTAAATTCAAACTTGAGACATATACAATTGAACTGAAGTTTTTCTGATTGCCTTTGCAAGTCAGGCCAAACTTCAGGCAAAAATATCTGAAGTTTTGCTTTGATAAAGCTACACCTCAGGCAAAAAATTCTAAAGTTCAAACTTCAGACATACACAATTGAACTGAAGTTTGCCCTTGCTTATAAACTGAAATTTGCGTGATTGCCTTTGCAAGTTAGGCCAAACTTCAGGTAAAAATATTTGAAGTTTTACTTTGATAAGACTACGCTTTAGGCAAAAAATTCTAAAGTTCAAACTTCAGACATAATTTTTTGCTACTTCAGGCCCGTATATCTGAAGTCACCCGAAAAGTAGGTACGCTTGTATTTTTTTTTGCAAAGCAGGTATAAGTTAAATGGTGACCCACTGGGTATAGATGCAAATCCCCCCTAAATATCTACGTATGTGGGGTTGAGTTGGGTGGAATGGAGGAGGAAGAAGAGGGAGAAAAAGGGAAAGATTGGAGTCTAATACATTATTTTGTATATAATTGATAAATCATATATCAACTTGTAATTAAGTTAAAACTTCAATAGTGAGGGCAAATAAATTTTAAAAGTAGTATAGATAAGTAAAAATCTCATATGAATGTTTTCCTTCTTATGCAATATTTGAAACTTATTTGCCAAAGTTGTCCTAGTTTTATGTATTACCTGCCCTAAACAAGGATTATTTATAAATTACATACATTTCATTATTAGTGCGTTAAATTAGGAGATTCAGCTACATCCTTTTTATTTATTTTTTTTTCTCCTCTCCTCTTTCCCTATTCTCTATTAACGTGGAAAGCAATATTGACCATATGCAAGGTTGGTCAATTTTACGCATATACAGACTCCAAGTGAGAAGTGATTGACAAAAGTAATGTCCTCTCCTCCTACTTCACCACCACCAGAACCGTCGGATTTAAGTCTTATGCATATTGGCGAAACCTCCCTACACCCAGTTCCTCCATCACAATCCACCAGAATTAATCCTCTTAATGCCCCCTCATTCGCCGAAGCCCTATTAACTAACAACCTCCTACATCCATCTCTCATTACCTTCCCCACAACACACACCGTTATTGACCTTTCAGATGAAGTTGACACCACTAAAGATGAAGACTCATTTGTCCCTCTCACCACTAGTGACAAAACGAGACTATACTTACTTTGGAAAAATTCCGTTAACATCAAAGTATTTGGTAGAAAAGTTGGACATCAAATACTCAAAACAAATCTATCTCAACTATGGAAACCTACTGAACCAATACACCTCATTGATCTAGGATCCGATTTCTACCTTATAAAGTTTCAAAAAGAGAAAAATATGGATATCGCTTTGCATGGTGGACCTTGGTTCATCTATAACCACTTCCTCTCAGTAAAAAAGTGGGAGCCAAAATTCATTGCTTCCTCCACCTAACTCACGTATTCTGCTATCTGGATCAGACTTCCAGAGTTACCAACTGAATTTTACGACATAGAAATCTTACAAAGAGTGGGTGCAAAAGTTGGAAAATTATTGAAGGTCGACACTTGCACGTCCACTACCACTAGAGGCCGCTATGCTAGGATCTGTATCGAAGTTCCATTGGAAAAACCACTTAAAACACATGCCTTTATAGGTACCCATCGACAACAAATTCTCTATGAAGGTTTGAACCTTTTATGTACACTCTGTGGTCGTTTAGGGCACGTAGGTTTACACTGCCCACACTATATATTAACCACGACCTCCCTATCACAAACAAACACCCAAACTTATACTACTACCACTGCCACCCCCACTACCACAGTCGCACCACCACAGTCGTCTTCCCCTCCTAGAAACACCCCAGAGTTAGAAGGTGATTGGAAGCTTGTTAGCTTCAAATCAAAATCTACTACCACTACTAAACCACAACAATCTAGACGTATATCTCAGTCTACCACAAT
>ML400749.1:19460-68848 GCA_005239525.1 Nicotiana knightiana | reverse complement strand
TGTCACTTTAAATGGAAAAACTCCCACTTCCAACCCTGTGTAGGAAAAAGGAGGTGTGACAGTTCCCATATCCCATATACATATATGTACATAAATATATACGCGTATATAACGCCATTTGAATATACATACATATATACGCATATATAATACCGTTTGAACCATATTTCAGCCACTGTGGGCAACATCATCATCATATACCAGCTGATCAGGTGGTGGTGCGTATATAACGCCATAACCTTTTCCCATATCCCATATACATATATTTACATATATACGTGTATATAACGCCATCTGGTCATGGGTCAATGTGCATATGTAAATGCATGAAATGCAGATGAAATACGTCAATAAAATCTCTCGGTACATCATAAGGTCATTATGCCTCTGATTAATATCATGAAATAAACTTTACCAACATACGTATTTTCGAGACCCATGAACAGAAGATGATAATAATTCACACGGGGAATCAAGAATATAGACACCCCTACTATTTCTATGAATAGAGTAATTTATAGAAACTGTGTATTTGTTCGTTTCTTCAGTATAATTTGGACCATGCCAAAAGAAAGAAGGGATAGCCTTAACATACCTGGAATAGGGAAAATCCGTATGGTATTCTTGAAAAGGATTGCATTGTACTCCCCTAAAGTTGCAAAATCCCGTTGTTATTACGCAGTGCAATTTCGTATGAATTGCTTTGCAAATCTAAGATTGTCGTCACTATAGTAGTATGAGGTTTCATATGAACTTCAAAAAAATTCCTTAACAATATTCCTTGTTTTTTCTTTATGTATATTCCTTGCCAAAATAATGAATTTGATCATAATCTTGTTGTGAAAGTATTCATCTGTAACCTTGAAATTTTTGGAGTTATGACTTTTCACTCTTTGAACTAATAATAATAAAGGCCTTCTTAATTAGATCTTTACACCAAGGAATGAGATATGGATGTAGTAGTGCCACCACCTCTTTAGGCATTGATTAGTTGGCAAATTTGTTGTCACACTTACATACCCCCACATGTGTAGTTGTCTCCTTATAATTATCCAATAAATTTCACTTAAATATTTATCCACAACTCCAATAATTAACCAATTACCCACATAATTAAGAATTATCTCAATTTACTTAAAATACTACTCACTTTTAATACACTTCATATGGTACCTTGTATGGTACTAATCCATAAATATCGGGTATTATAGCTCAGATAGTATTTTATCCCAAATCGGCAACCTTCAACGAATCTCATTTTCTTTAATTCGTGTACCCTTTATCCTTCGTGTCACTTACTTATCGCGTGTTATAAATAGCATAATACTTATAATCCCAAAATAAATCTCATTCTCGAACTTACGTCGATTAACTTACGATGAAACTTCAACGTACGAAAAATGCGGGACGTAACATCTCATTTCTGATCTTATATCGATTTACTTGTGGCGTACTTCCACATACGAAAACATGGGGTGTAACAGATACATCCTTCTTTGGGACTTCCAGATGACCAAGCCTGGAAAAGTCCTCCAATACATCCATATCCATGCCGTCGAAGAACGTGTTGAGGGCATCAATTGGGCCCTATGCCATTTCACTTGATTTCTCTTTGCCTTCTTGGCCTCTTCGAGCATGAACTCGGTGTAGGAGGGTATTTCCACGATGTGAACGACACCAGCTACCTCCTTTGGGACAGGAGCGACTTTCCTAGAGGTCGCGGCCTCTGTCTCTCCCTCTAGTCCTCGAGCTAGAGGGGGATTGACCTCGTGGTCGTCTTTCACAAGTGCTTCCTGCTCCATCTCATTAAGAGTCGACCCATGAGCAATAAAAAGGTTGTCGTCCTCAGGCTCATCTTTGATCCGATAGAGAGAATCAAGGTCCAGTACCTTGGACTCGTTGCTCTTTTTGATTTTTCGGACCCGGTAACTTTCTTCTTCTTCACCTCGGCATCCAGACAACCCGAGGATTTTCTTTTCTTCTTTTTCTCCTCCTTTGTGGCAGCCCGGGGCTATCCTGAGGCGGAGGGTTCGGCAAGCAAGGATGGATCCTCATCCCTATTCAACGGCCTGAGTTTGGTGGTCTTGGGCAAACCTGTAAGAAAAAAAAGAATATTTAGCAATGTGTAAGCTATAAAAGCATGAAAGAAATTATTCGGGAAATAACCTCACCATGGGAACGTGCCTCCCATTTGCCCTTCGAGAGCTTGCGCCATGCGCGCTCGGAGTACGACATCTGTTTGAAAATCCCCTCGATCCACTCCTTGAAGCGGGGAACTGCATTGGAAACTTGGGCAACAGCTACACAAAGACAAACATAAGCAATGAGAGTAAAAAACAAAAGGAAATGACAAATACTCGAGAAGGAAAATACTTACGGGATGCGTTCCACTTTTCTGGGAACGACAGAACCTCGAAAGGGATGAGGTCTTCAATTTCACCCAAATAAACCTCCACTGCCATCATCGATCTCGGTCATCATCGATGCTCGAGAATGGAGCTTTGATTGCTCGACGGACGAGCTTGATCAGCCCCCTCGGAAGATTCGAGTACTGTATAGGCGAAGTAGGTGGTCGAGGGTGAACTGCCGAGAGACTTCAGTATTGTTTACGAAAAGTTGTAAGAGGATCATGATCCTCTAAAAGGACGGGTGGATTTGCCTAAGACACACCTTGTACCTTTTGCAGAAGGCAAGGATATGGGGTCCACTAGGGCGAGTGTGAAGGGGTAAGTGTAAACACTTAAGTACCCCTCCATGTGAGTAGTGATGTCGTCATTGGGCCCGGGGATTACCACTTCCTTACCCTCCTAATTACAGTATGCTCGGACTATGGATAGTTTTTTCTTAGTAACGGAGCATATGTATCTCCATGCTCCCTCACCTCGGACCTGTTGACTAGAGGCCTTCTCGATGTCGAAGTCGTTCCCGATAGAGCAGTACCTAGGTACAAAGCTCTTCATGGGGATTTCCTGATCCACCTCGGCATCTGCAGCCGGGTGGGAAGATGAAGGAATAGTCTGCTGAGGCACTCACTTGGAGGTTTTTGCCATTGTAATATGGAAAATATGAAGATTTGAATATGGTATGAAGTTATGAAGGTCTGGGTTGAAGATCCAAAGAGAATGTATGAGGATTGATGATGAATATATGAAGGTTTAAGGAGAAATGAATGAAGATTTGGAGGAGTTAAAAGTAATTAGAGAGTTCGAGGGTAAATTTTGGAACTGGAAAATGGAAGAAGTGAAAAAGGGTTGGAGCCTTTTATAGAAGAAGAACAATCAATGTGCAATGTTTCACATTCGAGGACAGTCAATCAGCGGTTGACACATGTCTGAGGTCAGGATGACGCGACTGTTGGGACATTTTCGATTGACCCGTCTTCTCGGTTGTAAGGTATGAAGGAAGAAACCGGGGTTCATCCATCGCTTCCCATCATTTCAGTAAACCTACTCTCCGGAGACGAGGGGACTATCTGTGTACAAGTAAAATCGGGGGTAATGACTACCCCGATTTCTCAGTGAGAAAACGGAGGAAGGGCACGGAAGCACAAGATTGTAATCGAGGTTAAAGACCCTTCGTACTGAGATCCAGGAGAAATGAATGATGTGCTCTTTGTCGGGTATGGTAAAGTGACGCACCATAGGCCAAGAATGAGTTCTAAGACTTCGGGAAACACGGTAAACGGTTACGCATGACGGATAGAGGGTCGTGATATTCACACCCAACCGGATATCACGGGACGGATGTCGCCCGATGTCGATTATGGATCAGTAATTACTGGGAAGGGAAGATTATTACCTTTTTTAGACTTGTACTTGACGGATAGAGGGCTCGAACCGAGGGTCCAATCGAGGACGAGGTCACTATTCAATCTAAGTTCGGGCTTAATCATAGTATTGCAACTGGTTTAAACGTTTATATAACTTCTAACTCATTTATCTGATATTCTTTATTGCTTGTGTTAGATTAAATCACATATCCTTAAAATCACATACAAATTTAATTTTTACCTAATTTTTGGGTAAACAATATGATACATATGTGATATATGCACAAATGATACAGTGTGATACGCATATCATCTTTTTCCATGTTCATCTTGTACTTTAAATTTTCAATTCAAAACCACCTCAAAACTCTATCAAATCATCCAAAACTGAGCTTTAAACTCCTTAAGATGTATCTAATCTATTCCAACAATACTCACTCAAAAGAAAGCAAAATTTGACTCTTTTTGTTTTTGCTACAAATAGTTAATTGACTAATATTGGTAATATTTTATGAATTGACTAATTTTTATAATAATTTACTTATGGGCTGACATTTAATAATTTCCCTTGTAAGAAAGCTTATCAAAACACAAAAGAATAAGTTTTCGGGGGTATTTAATTTGTCGGATATAACCATGAAAAATATTAAAAAATCTTAGCTTTGATTTTGTAATTAAAAATATTATTAAAAACGAACGAACAAACAAACAAACAAACAAAAAATGACTTTGAGTTGAGTAATTGGATTATAATCCATTGTTTAGCCTAAATAAACCATCTCATAGCCAAGCAAACATTGAAAGGTTAAGACCCAATTAATTCAACACGTTTTAATCCGCTCATAGCTACATCCGCCTATTTGACACCTCTTATAAATTACACAAGAAATACAATCAAAGTCAAGTTTGAATTTTCTTTTTCTTTTGTTGGTTAATTTTTCTTTTACGGGTAGATACATGGAAGAGAGTCGCAATTAAAGTCAACAGGCTTTAAAATATGTTGTTAATATGTCTTCAATTTATCTGTTATGCCATATACCTTAACCAACATTAGATCTTCTTGTTCTCTCTACTAGTGTTAGAACCTGTGTAATGCACGAACAACTTGACGGAATATTAATCTTATAAAATTATGATATAATATATCATAATATTTTAATAAATAATAGTTATACTATTTTATTATTTAATGTAGTATACATAAATATAATAAAATTTATACAAAATCAAAAATACAATATTGTAGTACTCAAATAAATTTTTTATTTTTTATTAAATTAGCAAGTACTTAGTACTATATATTTAGTAATGTAATTTTTTTTATTAATTTGTCATTTGGCTTAATATTTTGATATTACTTCTCTTCTACTAGAACATACGCATATATTTGGCTTATATCTGGAAATATATATTTTTATACTTATGTTATACTGTTTAAAAATTTTCAGTTGTCTAATTTATCAATAATTTTCTTGAGTATTATTTATTTATATTTTGTTTATTAATTAGTTCATAATATAAATATTATAAATTATCTTTATCCACCTCTTTTTGTATATTTATTTCTATTATAATATTTGATTAACTTTCTCATTTTATATTTACTGAAAATTTAAATAATATCATTTTAATTAAGGGATACGAAGGTAAGTAAGGCTTGTCCTTCGTATATCTTACTTGAACAATATACAAAATGATTTAAATGATTTAGTTAGCGTAATCAATTAGGTCGAGATGAGTAAAGTATACGAAGGAAAAACTTATTTGACAATGAAAGTGGTCAAAGTATTCAAAATTTAATATTCAAAAAAAAAATTAGTTAGAACAGTAGTTTATTTTATCATAAAAATGCCACTTGACATAGACACTTATCTTAAATTAATGCAGTATTTTTGCTTCTCATATTCTATATAAATAGATTCTCTAAGCGCACGTGACTAGCTAACTTGCTCATATGGCCGGAAGAGGAACACCGGAACGAAATGCAAAGAAGATTCAGCTTCAGGAGCTGATGACGACGGAATCACGAACTACTGGGACTGGGTTTGCTACAGGGTCGCAGGGATGGTAAATCCAGAAAAAAAAAAATGGGAAAGTCATTGAGCCAATTGATCGAACACCTTCGATGCATAACTCGCCAATTGGAATCGTTGATTCACAGAGAAAGGTTGATCCGACTCCTAGTGAGCTCAGAGCTAACATCCACAGGAACATAGGGAGTGATTCACTGAAGGATAACACAACAACAATGGCTGAAAATTCTGCACAGAGGAAATCGAAGATGCCAACTGTAAATGAAGGAAAACAATGTACAACACTGTTTAATGGGAACAAATTAGCAGCCAGAGGAATGGACTTAGCCCCAGTGATCAAATTGGTTTAAGAGTGGTGCAACTGCAGAGGGATGAGTTGGAAGCTGAGAACAAAAAATGGAGGAAAGCCGTGATACTATATTTTGTTTGTGGCTCCCCGACTATTGGAGCTCTTGAAAGATTCATTGCTACACAATGGAACTTCACGGGTAAACCTAAGATTTACTATCATAATGAAGGTATTTTGTTCTCCTGTTCAAGAGTTTGGAAGATAGAAATGAGGACAACAAACCAATCATTTTGAAACCATGAACTGCTAATTTTAATTTTCATGCTGAGGTGCTAAAGACAGTCCCACTTTGGGTTGAATTTCCCGATCTGCCGCTGAATTGTTGGAGCAAAAGATCACTGAGTAGAATTGGTAGTGGACTAGGGAACCCTATATTGCCGATGAATGCACCACAAATATAGCCAGGATATCATATGCTAGGATGTTGATTGAAATGGATGTCACTGGCCCCCTACCACAAAGTATCAAACTACAGAAGAGTTTGATCAGTTGATTGAATATGACTGGATACCAGAATATTGTAATGTTTACTTGCAAGTTGGCCACTCATATGTAGTTGATAAGAAGAAGACCAACCAATAGCCAAAAAAACATGGAGTTGAACCTAGGAAACAAATGCATAAAACACAACAAATATGGCAACAGAAACAGCCTCAAGGAGATGCAAGGACTGAACCCAACAAGGGCCAACAAATCCCTGAAACATCACTGAACCCACCTAATCAAGTGCATGCTGGAAAGATGACCACAAATGATGATTGGAAGGAGATCAGGGGAAAATCTGCTGGCAAGATCCAAAAGAGTGTACATGGTCCTGATATTCTTATTACCACATCTAATGGATTTAGTATGCTTGAGGAAGGAAGGCCAGTAGTTGATGATACCGCTGGTAGTTTTGATAAAGGGCAATGTAGTTTGAGTGGAGGCAACCCTGGAATGCTAAATCCCCTTAGTCCAATATGAAGATTATTACTTGGAACGTTAGGGGACTAAATAATGTCTATAAGCAACAGGAGTTGAAGGAGTTCTTAAAAAAAATAAAGTTGGCATGATTGCTGTAACCGAGCATAAAGTAAAGGAGCAGCATGCCGATAAAATAATAAAGGAAGTCGCTGGTAGTTGGAAGTGGTGTGCGAATTATACTTCAGGTTCTAGAGGGAGAATCTGGATAATATGGGATCCTGGTTGTGTAGATTTCACACTAATTGGCATGCAGAACCAATATATACATGGGCTCAAAATCTATGCTATGAATATGGTAATTGCTTTCACTGCTGTGTATGGTCTTCACACTGTTCAAGATAGGACAGAACTGTGGAATGGATTGAGATTCCTCCAACTGTGGAATGGATTGAGATTACTCGCGGAGGATACACATATCCCTTGGGTAATTAGTGGAGACTTTAATACAGTACTAGAGGCTGAAGATAGAATATATGGAGCTCCGATACAGGAGATAGAAATCAGAAAATTTGGCAACTTTCTCCAAGACACTAGCATGACTGAATTGAAGTCTGTGGGCAGGAAGTATACATGGAAAAATAGGCATGTCTTCAGCAAGCTTGATAGAGCAATTGTAAATGATATTTGGATGCAAGTGTTACCCCATTTGGAGGCACATATTATGGATCCTGGTTTTTCAGATCATTCCCCTATCGCTATTAATTTTGAGGGTGGTCCAAAAGCAAAGAGGGTAATTAGCAATGAAATTAATCATATTAACCTTTATTATTTTTTCACATGAAATTTCTAACACATACTCCAATACTATTTACTCCAAGGTAATGTAGAAAAAAATAATTAATTTATTCTTAAAATCTGAAAAAATTACTTATTTTAGACCACAAAAAAAGACCAAAAACTTATTTATTATAGACCGGAGGAAATATTAATATGATAATTTAACAATTTAAAGTGCGGCCCTGAAAAAAGTGCATTGACATAAATGTTCTTCAAGGGCCATAAAGATTACTTAAATTTCTTAAGGTAGACAATTAACATAACATATTATATTTACACCCAAAAAAAAAACATAACATATTATATATATAACTTTATAAATTGACACTCAATACTGGCAATGCTAATCAGTATCCCTACTTTGACTAACAAAAGCACTACCTTCATTTCCTGTTGTCGTGCCCTTGCTAAATTTGTCAAAAAAATAGGGCCAGATATACTGTCCTCTCGCACAATGAGGCTTAAACCAACATTGGCTGTTCCGCATATGGATAACAATGGGCCAGATTAATGAATTTGGGCATCCTAGAGTAGCTCTTGAACAAGTACATCAGGCTAAATACTTGGGATGTGTACAAATAGCCACTAGTAGAAGTTGTCTTTATTTTAAAGCCAGTATTTTAAATGTATTTATTCTTTAGCCATTAGTTTAATGAAATTTTACCTGACTGGACGAAAATACCCTTCTGCTATAACTTATACCTAAGTTTTTATTAACGATCATCACAATTAACTTCAGCCACATCAATAATATTCAACTTACCTGACTGTAATCGCGAACTTGCAGTCCTTAACTTCAAAGAAGGAAAAAGAACATAAAAGATTTGAACAAGCAGTCCTTAACTTCAAGTTTCAAGTTTAAAAATTAAGGACAAGCAGTCTTTAACTTTAAGTTTCAAGTTTAAAAGTTAAGGACAATTGGTCATGAACTTCAACTTTCAAGTTTAATAGTTAAGGACAATTGGTCCTTAACTTCAAGTTCAAAAGTTAAGGACGAGCAGTCTTTAAATTCAAGTTTCAAATTCAAAAGTTAAGGACAAGCAGTCTTTAACTTCATGTTTCAAGTTAAAAAGTTAAGGACAAGCAATCCTTAACTTTAAGTTTCAAGTTTAAAAGTTAAGGACAAGCAGTCTTTAACTTCATGTTTCAAGTTAAAAAGTTAAGGACAATGGGTCCTTAACTTATAGTTTTCAGTCCTTAACTTTGAGATCCAAGTCCAAAAGTAAAAAACACTTCGTCCTTAATTTTTATGAACACATTTAACTAAAAATTCATAAACACAGTTAGCTTATGAATTCAAACGTTTCAAGTTCAAAAGTTAAGGACAAACAGTCCTTAACTTCAAGTTTCAAGTTCAAAAGTTAAGGACAATAGGTCCTTAACTTATAGTTTTCAGTCCTTAACTTTTATAAACACATTTAACTAAAAATTCATAAACACAGTTAGTTTATGAATTCGAACGACTATTTTCATAAAATATCCTTACATAATCAAATATATTGATTGAACCACAAACAAAAAAATTACTGAATAACATTATCACAAAAATCCGATCCTTATTCGACACTAAAGTCAACTTATAATCGTTATTTTGAGCACCCAATTAATTTTGAATACTCAAAATTTCAGAGAAGAAACGAGAGCTTAAGTGATGGAGAGAAGAGAGGGTTTTGAGATTTTGATAATGAAAAAGGGTTGAAAAGAAAAGAGATGAAGAAAGGGTAAAAACGCATATTCATATTAATTATAACAAAGTAATGGCTATATATGCTCAGCATTAAAATTGATGGCCAGATACTAAATATCATCTTAAAAACTGGCCACCTCACGCCATTTCCTCTAGATACTCTAGGGTGATTTGCAAGAAGAGTCCAGAACCTAAATGTGGTCTTTTTGGACAAGTGTAACATAAATGTGTGTTAAAAAAAAAGAGTGCTCATTCTATATATAACGCGGCTTTAAACTGAGATATACTTTAACGATGTTTTGGCCGTTAAAGTATATCGTGGTTTAAAACCGCGTTATATATGTATAACACATGTATAAACCAAGTTATGCTGGGCGGATATGACAGATATGTATAGCGTGTTATATAACCGCGCTATATATGTATAGCGCAATTATATACCGCGCTATACATAGTTAAATAGGGCCATTTCTTCTTCCCCACGATCAGAACTAGACACCCATCCCATTTTTTAAAACCCTCAAAACAGAAACGGTCCCCCCTCCCCCAAACCAAATCTCATCTTTAAAAAATTATAATGGACCCCACCTGTCATACAAAAAGATTTCACATCCTAGTAAAGCATTCTATTGTTGTGGTTTCATCGTTTAGGATTCAAATTTTCAACTCATCGACTTTCCGAAAAATATAAATCGAGGTATTCCGATTTAGTTTATGTTGAAACTCATATAATAATGCATATTAGTTGTCGTGAATGTGTTTCAATGTTGTTTTGCGTTTTGTTTGCGATTAAACTAATATGTTATTTTTATCCGATCTACCATATATAACAATGAACTTTGTCCAACACCATTAAATAGGATAGAGCAATGCTTAACTTGCCGTTCATGACACAATGGAGCATCTTAGACAAGATGAAATTGAGGATTTGTCATTGTCCCCTCCAGCTGTTGGCTCCATGCAGATTGCTGGAAGCAATGGCTTTGGCCATAACATAGAGTTCATGTCGACTAAGATATTAGTGTTCTAAAAAAATATATAAAAATTGAGAAATCATTTTTTTTTTGTTAATAAAAATGTTAATAAATTTCTTTTATTGTTTCATATGTATTTTCGTGAATGTTATGTTATTAAAATGTATTTGTTGTTTTATCTAGTTTAGATTATTTATTTGCTTAAAAACTAATGCCTTTTTAGCGTAGTAAAATGTAGAGACTTTTAGCGTGGTAAAATATAGAGCCTTTTAACGTAGTAAAATGCAGAGCCTTTTAGCGTAGTAAAATGTAAAGCCTTTTAGCGTAGTAAAATATAGATCCTTTTAGCGTAGAATACTTATAGTTTAAGTATCTTTTATATTGATAGATCAAACACAAACTCTGTCCAATTTACAAAAATTAATTATTTAATTTATAAAACAAACACACAAAATCATGAAAATATTGAAATTGACACACATAAGAATTCAGGATAGTTTGGTGCTACTGGGCCTCAAATATCTAGCCTGAAACCCATAGGTATATAATCTGTCCAATTACAGTTTATAAATATTAATTATTTAATTTATAAAACAAACACACAAAATTATGAAAATATTAAAATTGACACACATAAGAATTCAGGATAGCTTGGTGCTACTGGGCCTCAAATATCGAGTCTGGAACCCATATGTATATACTCTGTCCAATTAAAATTTAAAAAATTAATTATTTAATTTATAAAACAAATACACAAAATTATGAAAATATTGAAATTGACACACATAAGAATTCAGGATAGCTTGGTGCTACTGGGCCTCAAATATCGAGCCTAGAACCCATAGATATATATTTTATCCAATTAAATATGATAAAAAAAATAATTATTTAATTACATATCAAACATACAATTAATATTGTTTAGTTTACAGTAGACGACATGGACATGACGCCTATGCATCCCGGACCTGTCTCCGATGAGCTATTAGTGTACATGGTGATCATAGGTCCGCCTACGTATGGGAGGGAGAGCTACTGGCCCCGACTCTCCGCGCTAGGAGAGTGGACGACTTGTGAAATTTTATGAAGGATAGAGTTCTCCATCCCCGTGTAGTCCAATGCCTGCGGGATACGGGCTTCTACAGGATACTTGAGATCGGGCGGCTGCAGCTCGACTGGTCTTTGATCACGGTCCTGATAGAGCGGCGGCTCCGCTCAAGCTTCCATTCAACAATCATCCCGAGGTTAAAGTGTTGCAGTGCGGCCATGTACCTGGGTAGAGTTGCAAATGACTTATCCCAGTTACCATAAACAATTTCAAATGCACGTTTGCGCCCGAGAAATGTCTTTCTTTTGGTAATGGTATGTCCATATTCCTGGTGGACTGATGTAATGCACTCTTTGATTTTATACCTTATAGACGCTTCAAGGTGTGGAATAAGGACAAGAGAAATCAAGTCAATATCTAAGTTGTAGTGATTCCCATTGAATGTGTCCATTTCACATATGTGGGTGGGAATGTATTTACCCACTTTCCACAGACCTGTGTTCTTCTTGGTCGCACGCAACATCCAATGACAACCCATAAACCATCTGTGGCAAACAACCTTGTATACCTCTGGAGTTGACTCCCATACCGTCATCTCAAGACACTCTTTTATGTTGTGTATTTTCGCCGCCCTGCTTAGGCGCGCTTTATCAGGAAAAAGCATGCCATTTTCCAGCACCGTTGGTCTAAAATCATCCCATATTGCTGTCCGAATTTTATCAAAATTCCTTGTGAGAGCATCCACATCCTGCATACTTGGAAAGTTATCAAGGTAGGGAATCTTCTTTGAATGAAATGGCACTTAGGACTCGTACATTCTTGGTCTAACGGGGGGTGGAACATACCCCCTCGTCAAATCAGGTCATTCATTCTCTTCCTCCTCATCACCATCCTCACGAGGGAAGGGTGTGTCATCTCCGGAATCATCAGTATTGTTGTCATAATCACTGTTATCTTCCTCACCCTGTGCTAGGGGTAGGCATTCGGTACTTCGGTTAAATAGGTTCGGTATTTCGGTATTTAGTTTATCAATTGTGTATACCAAATACTGTACCAAAATATTTTGGTATAATTTCGGTTTAAACCAAATCTATGTTATAAGGCTTGTGCTTATTCAAATCTGTAGCTCTTAGGGTTGAAAAGATACGTTTCAACTTTTGAAACCAATAGAACTAGTACTATTTACTAGCATTTGACTAAACACGGAGGCAATGCAAGGAAGCATCTTATAATACCATTGGCTAATACAAGAGAAAAAGTCGCACCTAAGTTTTACAACTTACACGTAAAAAGAAACAATTCCTTTTATGCCTCTATTATAAAGCCATACTTCATCCTAAAGCAAAAAGAAGGATAGTTGAACGGTCCATTTGCTCCAAAATTTCTAGAAGTTCTTAATCTGCTTGGTGGAACCTTGCTAAAGCCTAAGGGTAAGGAATTAGGGAATTAGGGGTTTTGAACTTTTGAGGTGTGGGCTTAAAGTTATTGGGCTAAAAAATAAAAATAAAGTTGGGCTTGGACTAAACTATTTCGTTATTTTCTCCCAGGGCCTAGCTCAAGTGGAAATGGGTGGTGGATTTGTGTCTTAGATCACTGGTTCAAGCCCCCACACCATGCAAAGCAAAGCTTGGTATTTAAGTGGAGAAGGGTAGAGGGGCGGACCCATTATCCACCGAGTTTCGAAGGCTGCAGTTGGTCCAAAGGATCGACCCCAAACGGATTTCTCAGTCATCCAAAAAAAAAAAGTTTATTTCAGTATTGTATACCGAAATACCGAAAAAATCGAAACCGAAATACCAAATTAATTCGGTTCGGAATTCGGTTTTTCGAATTTTATGCCCACCCCTACTCTGTGCATCTGCCATATCCCGATTTAATATGTCATATTCGGGCAATTGAGTGAGGACACGTGGTTCAACTTGCTCGTTTTCACTGCACAAACAATGAAATAATAAGCTACTGAAATTAATAAATGTTTTCCATATAGCTGTATCACTTCACTTACAAATCCTAATATGTTGACATTCCATGATGGATATTTTTCTGTTGGTGATGACTTGTAAAATTCATATCTGGCCGATACCCCTATGGAATATATGAGTGTTAATACAAATTCAATACAACAAAAATATACATCATAACACAAAGAAAAATTGAAGTTTACCACTCGTCTTATGGATTGTGTAAAGCAGGAGAGAAATTATTTCTTCGTTGCTCATTCACCGGTGGTGATAAGTTTAAATAAGGAAAACTCTTGCATCCGGAACCTGTCCGGCAAAAACTGCTCCACAATAACCACTCGATGACTGGGGGTTATCCCTACTATGCGCAACCTCATTATTGGGAACGTCTTCAACCTTGACGTACATTTCCAATATTTTTATTACAAGAAATTTCTGATATTCATCCGGAGCCCTCAAAAAATCCCTCAAAGTTTCATCATCGTCTAACGTAACAAGCAACCTCTTGCGGAGTGACGGAATACGAATATCTTCCGGTTACTTTAAGGTTCACTGAATGTTTCCTCACACTCATTTTATTACATAACAACGATACCAATCTATGGTACTCTATTGTACATGGCAATTTAACNGAAAAAGGTAGCTTCTTCCCAAAAGTACTTTTTTGAAAAGTGCTTTTGGGAAAAATACACTTAGAAGCAGTTTCTAAAAGCTTGGTCAAACGCTAATTGCTGCTCAAAAGTGCTTTCAAATTGATTAGCCAAACATAATCTGATTTTCACCAAAACTACTTTTCTGAAATGCAATTTTAGAAAAAGACACTTTTCAAAATAAGATAATTTTAGAAGCTTGGCCAAACAGGCTATTAGTGTTGTAACATTTATCTTACCTACCAAATGGAATCATCCTTCTCCCTCTGTCCCATTTGATCAAATATCTCTCATCAACAATTCAAGCATTTACTGACATATGACGCAATGGAAAACAATAACATGTAGAATGTAGGAAATATTAAGTGTATACAATTCGGTAAGTACATAATTACAATATTAAATCAAATAAAATCCTAATAAAATCTCTGATAAGATACTTCAAACCTGTTTTCAGCTTTACTTTATCACTTTAGATAAGGTACTTCAAACAATATAGTCATTTTTTTCAGCAACATTTGTACAAGGATGCATGTAAGTTAGGGGAACATACCTAACTGTCCCATCCACAGAAGCACTCGCAACATTGTCCCCAGTAGCAGAAAAACGGCAACAACTTATTGGACTTGTGTGGCCCAAGAATGTCTCCTGTAAAATATGATTGCAGAGTTATCAATTAACCCCACCTCAGTGTCCAAAGGAAGAATAGATACAGCTTATATGTCTATTATGTTAGAATAAGCATCAATCGAAAATGAAGGCAGGAGGTGCTGAAGTAATTAGAGAGAGAAAAGAACTGAAACTCAGCCTATTAAACTCAATATTATCTCTTAAAAGAGTCTACCTGGAAGTCCACTCTCACTTCAGAGAGTTCTTCTTCTCTCTGCTCTCCATCTCCAGTGTCTGTCGAAAGATCACGTAATAGCTCATTTCAGAATGAATCATCATCAGAAGAAGAAGAAGAAGGAGGAGGAGGAGGAGGAGGAGGAGGAGGAGGGGGAGGAGGAGAAAGAGGACTGAAGTTATTTTAAAAGTGGGTACAAGTTAAAAGTTTAAAAAAAAATGGATATAGGTTAAATGGGGACGACCAAATAGGACGCCCCGTACAATTTTTATGGTGCCATTTGCTCAAAATCTTAAAATGATCTCTAGTCGGATTATTTGCACCGTGTGGCCTCTTTCTGGGACAACTATTTAAATTCTAACCCCGTTAGGAAGGAAAACCTCTCAAATTGGCCCGATACTATAGGTTTCTGTTCCAACAAAAAAATTTAGATTTTTGTTTATACTTTGCTTCTCTTTGTTCATATTTAATATTTACAAAAGAAAAACAATCTATTTCATGGTAATTTATCATTACAAACTATCATTATATTTTCATGAACCAAATAAAATTACTCAATAACATAAAGCTTACGAATTTTTATGGGCAAAATAATACCCTCAAAGTATGCGCATGGGGACCAAAAATACTCTCCATATATAGGTATTTAAAAAGGGAATATTTAAAAAACTTATTTGTGCTAAAATATAAACGAAGGGAAAATTCGTTCAATTTTGCATGATTCAAGAGAATAATTGGATATTTTCCGTAAAAATTATTAGAATAACTTTGCAAAGAAAATCAGCTAACAGTACTAATTGAGACAGAATTTAAATACAATGCACCATTTCTAATCTCCAAGACCAATTATTGGGATGATGTGGTGACTTTAGTACTCTATTTTAATTTATGTGAATTTATTTTTTTTAATCTGTTCTAAAAGAATGATCTCCTTCTAAAATTGATAATAATTTAGGATCATAAAATTTAAAATTTTTAATTTTTTCTTAAATTTTATATTTAATTAAATAAGTTCACATAAATTAAAACAAATAAATCAAAAAATCAGGCATGATTATGTTCTGACCAGTATAAATGCCGGCTAACCAAACTTTGATTAGACGAAACTTACTAACTATAGCCTGAAAAAGACAGATGCATTGTCACAGCATAGGGTGCTCGCTTTGAATTTTAGTGGAGAAAAAAGAGTAGAGGAAGTTTGATTACAACGTGGCGACTAAACGCGGAATTGTCCCATTTTCCAATCTCATTCGGTGATAAGGAGACGGCGTTTGATTAGTTTTGGCTGCACCACACGTCGCCATTATGTTCCCACTAGATTCTGCCCTCTATTTACCGCCGTACGCAGCACCCCCACGTGCTTCCCCCAGTACTCTTTTGTCCCACACTATAAAACTCTTTCCCACGCGCCATTTACTCACTTCCTTAGTTCTAGTATTTTTTTTCTTGGAGTATTTATAATTTACATTAATCTTTTTTTATTTGTAATTAGTGCGATTAAGAGTTCAAACTCCGAAAATTAAAGATAGTATATTAAGTCGAGCATAAAATAAATCTGGATCGCTAATAAGGAAAACAATAACACGTGATGTCTTCCCAAGATCTAATCTCTTCGGTATTAATCAAGACTATGAAATTATCAAATTTTCAAGGTGAATGTAACATTGAAATTATAAGCTGTAAATAGTAAAAATATAGTATATCTGGACACGAATAATTTTAAAATTTTAGTCGCCAAAATAATAAAAAGAACAACAAAATGTATACTAATAAAATCTAATTAGGCAAAAGAGTGCGTGTTGTTGCCTTCCACAAGATGCGAATGCGTGTTGTTATAAGAAAAGAAAAATGATCATACTCCTGCTGCCGGCCAGATGGCGTCTCGATAAGCAATTGGAGTAATAAAAAAGATATAAAATGGAAATCAAATCTACTCCACAAATTTCGCCGACGAAAAGAAGGAATAAACTATAGAGTAGAGTTTAGGGTGGGGCCCATCAGAAGCGGCAGCGACGAAACGACTATACACAAAGTCCACACGTCGGGCCTACGCCGCTGTCCCCTTCCGCCCTTCTGTCTCCTTCTTTCCTTAGCTTTTCCTACAAATTTATCCAAATCACACCAGCCACTCTGCTCCTTCCACGAATATCCAAATTATTATTTTCCTTCATTTTTTATTTGAACTTTCAAAAAAAATAATTTAACCTTAAATAAATTAAAATAGATTGTCAATATTTCATATAATTTTTGCAACTCTTAATATATTAAATTATTTACATTTCATTTTGATGTGATACAATTTTCTTTCTTTTAATCACAACTTTTATATTTTCTCATCATTAATTCTTTACCTTAAGTTCTATTTTATGTTTTGATATTCTTTTTATATATATCTCAAGAAGAACAAGTAAAACTTTTAATATTTAGAAATATCTGATATTGAACTTTTATTTTATCTTTAATAAACTAATTATAATTACATATACATCGATGACTTGTTTGTATATAAATTTTTTAAAATATTTTTTTAATTCTGCACCCCAATCAGACACTATTATGTAAATTGGAGCGGAAAAAGTATGTAATTTCATAAAACATGTTATATTCTGCTTTTTATTAACCAATCACGTAAAATGATGGGAGTATAATCGTTAAAGTGACAATGGACATATTTATCAATTTAACAATTTTATATAATATTGGAAGGCGGAATAATAAACGTGACGGCCATGTTAGACACTCAACACGGATATCGTAATCATATGGGACCACAATCTATCGCCGCCCAGGGACATGTATTTCTGCTACTTACATGAGACTACAGTAATTTTATTTTTATTGTATAATTTCACAAAGTAAGATTTGTGAAAAATAATATATACGCAAATTTTATTGTTACTCTGGACGCAGAAATAAAAAGGAACCGACACAACAAAATAATAACATCAATAAAAAATGATGAATAAGATAATCGAGGCGGAAGAAGTAAAATATAACAAAGAAATAGTATGTGGATAAGAAAAAACTAGTTCTTTAAAATAGTTTTAGAAAAGTATTTCAAAAAGAAGTTATTTTTTTTTGCTCCTTAAAAAATATTTTTATTTTATTCAAAAGCTTTTTTCCTTTAGAAAATTTGAGAAATACCTTAACTTTAAAAAAAAATATTATTCGTTAATAACAAATATTTTTAGCCAAAAAAAAAAAAGCACAGCCAAGAGTAGATGCAACATTTGTATAAGCGGCATTTGGACAATTTCATATAAAAAGTTCTTTAGAAAAGCTTAAGGGAGATCTTTTGACTAGTCATTATTTTTAAAGTATTTTTCTCTTACTCCAACTTATTACTATTAACATAATGTACAAGGTTGTACCAAACAATCAAAGACTACCGTCCAAACAAACATAATCCTAACCTTTTCTTATTCTTAGTTTAGATGGCCGGCCGGCAACGAACATTCGAATTATTTGCACTATTAGATGGCCGACATATTGCAAAATTAAACCCCTCAGTGGGGAGGTAGAGTGGCATTCCGTTCGACTGAACATATTAATTTTTGTTTAAATTATATATTTATTTTAAAAAATTTATTGAATAAATATAATTTATTAATTTAAATATCAATAACTTAAAAAATAATTATAATTCTAAACCCATTAGATTTAAAAAATTATAATTCTAAACCCATAAGATTCAAATTCGGAGGGTGCCCCTGTTACCAATAATATCTCAATAATCCTTCCTAACTATCCATGCACACAAACTCGAGGGATACATAGTCGAGGATGAAGTTTTTAAAAAGCAGAAGTGAAAAAGCACACCAATTTTATGAACAGAACAGAGCTGAAAAGCGCACACCAATTTTCTTTTGAAAGAAGTAAAATTCAAAAGTTTTCATTAATCAGCAGATCTAAAAGAAGAGTAATGAGGTACAAATGGTAGAAACAGTAAGAAATAATTAACAAGAAACCCCGCTCAGCTGCAAAATCAAGAACAGTTTTTGAACCTATATACAAGAAACAGCCCTTAATCACTCTCTCTAATTAATCAAGCTTCCATAGGTGGGGCAAGGTTAAGATCAAGATTTAGTTCTCTTCTACCTACGCCGCCTCCTCCGTGATAGTTCTCGTTCACCGAAGACAATGAACTCGAGTCACTATGAACTACCCTACCACTAACGCCGTTAAACTCAACCGCTACCGGTTCAAACTGGTACGGCCTTGGCCGGTTCAATACTCCAGTTGGCACAAAAGTACTGTCGAACAACAAAATTGGTTGGACATTAGGCAGAACCGACACTGCAGGTTGTTGATGAAAAATCGGAAACCCATTTCGAACATGGTTGTCCCTTTCACCAACGGCGCCGAGACGGCGCGTGAGTTCGAGTTCAAGAGGCGCGTGAAGGCCGGTTTCCCCACTAGAGGACTCTACAGGGCTGCTGCTGTCACTAGTCAGAGCTCCCATAACAGGTTGATGATGGAAAATCGGAAACCCATTTCTCACCAATCCAACTTCTGATTTACGACCACCATGGTTACCGCCTACAGCGACGGTTCTAAGGGGGCGCGTGAGGTTAAGCTCAGACGGCGCATGAGGCGCGTGAACGCCGGTTTCTCCACTGGAGGACTCTGTTGGTCCACTGCTGTTACTAGGACACTGATTCTCCGACGGTAAGGGGAAGTTCGTCTTGGCTTTGGGTCCTCGGAACTCTCTGGCGGCGGCGTCATAAGCCCTTGCCGCCTCTACCGCCGTGTCGAAGGTGCCTAACCAAACTCTGCTCTTCTTGCCGGGATCACGGATTTCAGCAGCGTAACGACCCCATGGCCTCTTTCTCACTCCTCTGTAGTGAACCTCTTTCACTGCGTTAGTTTTAACATTTTCTCCTTTCAAACTGCCGTTTAGCTTTTCTTTCATAGCCATTTTTGTATAGCTGAATGGAGTATTTGGATTTAGCTTGAGAAGCTATGGGTGGTGCAACTTATGAGAAGCTGAATGTGTTTAGAAGTGCTTATATAATGGAGGATAGAGGGGAAAGCAGAGAGGGTAGAGAGGGTAAAAACTTTGTCTTGCATTTAACGGTGTATAATAAGCAAATCTTCTAAAAGACAATGGTACTATAAGATTTTTTACGTAATTCTTTGTCTCCTACCATTTGTTTGGACATAACTTTAACCATATTAAGTAGGAGTAATATGTACAAAATATTGAAATTTTAACCACAAGTCGATATTTTATTATTTTGTTCATTATTTATTAGTTATTTAAGTTTCCACTTAAAATAGAGAATTTCAATTACAAAACTTACTTAGAAAGTGCTTAAAATATGTAGGTTTCACGAACATAACTTTAATGTTTTTTAAGAAATTAATGCCCAAATAGAAATTGGGCCAAATTCTCTCCTACTTTATAGGGCATTTACATATATACCCGTTTTTTGTGTTACGTTTTAACTTGTGTCAGTTTTGTAAAAAACATTTGCAAGTGTACCCGCTTTTTCGCATAACTTCAGCATATGGGGCTGAAGTAGAAAAGGCAATCACGCAAAACTTTAGCATTCTAGTAGACGGGCCTGAAGTAGCAAGTGTGTTGAACCAAGTGTGCTGAAGTTTTTGTTTGTAATTGATAAACTTAAGCATAGTAGTTGAAGTCTTGTTCTCTATTTGCTGAAGTTTTTGTTTAACTTGTACACGTCTTAACGCAAAGCTTTTGTTTGTAATTGCTGAAGTTTTTATTTTTGTAACTGGCAAACTTTAGCTCTACAGCTGAAGTTTTTTTTTTGTAACTGGCAAACTTCAGTTGTTCACTATTTGCTGAAATTTTTGCTTAACTTGTACACGTCTTAACACAAAGCTTTTGTTTGTAATTGCTGAAGTTTTTGTTTTTGTAACCGGCGAACTTCAGCTCTAGAGCTGAAGTTTTTATTTTGTAACTGGTGAACTTCAGCTCTGATAAACATATTTATAGCAATCATCCCATGAACTGAAGTTCCATAGCAACACCAACAACAGAAGAAGAAGAAGAAGAAGAAGGAGGAGGAGGAGGAGGAGGAGGAGGAGAAATGGGGCTGAAGTTATTTAAAAAGTGGGTGCAAGTTAAAAGTTTTAAAAAAAATGGGTATAGGTTAAATGGGGGCGACCAAATAGCGCGCCCCGTGCAATTTTTACTACTTTATAGAGCTAATAAATTCACTTTTTCCGGTCGGAAAAAATAAATAGCATCCGGTAGCAATAAATATTAGTCAGACAATTTATAACCCCAAACAAATTATACCGGCTAACCCAAACTTACCGTATGCAAAATAAGGTAAAATTAATGGCTCTTCTTTATAGAGCCGTTACTTGAGCTAACAAAAGTCTCTTAGGCAAAATAACTATATTTAGTTGGTCTCTAAAAGAATTTAAACTTGTGAAGAAGAGTTCCAATTTCATTGCAAATTCGTTGTCAAACGTGAATGGGATATAAATCCTTATAAGAGACAATTTGAGTAGTTAAAATGGTATCTTCTTACGACTCGGCCGATTGTTTTGTTAGTTATAGTCTCAATCCCCTGTTTATTGCTTCTCCCGTGTCTTTTTCTGCGTATGTGTCGTACCAGGAGGTGTTGGTTGTGGGTTCAGAGAGTTTTGGGGCAATTAGTCCCTAAACGGAAGCTTAAGTCTTAATATTTTGACTGTAGTGGGAAATGGGGGAGACAACTCCAGAATGGAGTTTTGTCGGTTTCGTTAGCTCCATTGGATGATTTTGGACTTAGGGGCGTGCACGGATTGTGTTTTGGAAGTCTGTAGCTCATTTAGGCTTGAAATGGTGAAAGTCGATTTTTGGAGATTTTGATTGGTAGTGGACTTTTTGGTATCTGGGTCGGATTTCAATTCTGAAAGTTGGAATAGGTCCGTAATGTTGAATATAACTTATGTGCAAAATTTGGGGTCAACCGGACGTGATTTGATAGGTTTCAGCATCGGTTGTAGAAATTGGAAGTTTCAAGTTCATTAAGTTTGACTCGGAGGGTGATTTGTGTTTTTAGCGTTGTTTGATGTGATTTGAGGGCTCGACTAAGTTCGTATGGTGTATTAGGACTGGTTGGTATATTTGGTTGAGGTCCCGGAGGCCTCGGGTGTGTTTCAGATGCTTAACAGTTAGAATTTGGACTTAGGCAATTGCTGAGAATTTGCTGGTTTCTGATGTTTCTTACCTGCGGAGGGGAGACCGCGGTACGGACTCGCATCTGCGGAGGGTAGATCGCAGATGTGGCCCTGGTATGGGTAGTCAGTGGTCCCAGGTGCGGTAATGTGACCGCAGAAGCGGAGCCGCTCCTGCAAAAGCAATCGTAGAAGCGAAGGACGTGCTAGGGAGGTTATCGTAGAAGCGAACATTGGTCCACAGGTGCGCACACGCAGGTGCGGCCACATGATTGCAGAAGCAGACTCTGATCTTTAAGTGGAATCATCACCTGTGAGGGGAATTCCGCAAGTGCGATGGTAGGTTCGCAGATGCGGAATAAATGTGCAGAAAAGAGAATTTCGAGGGTTTGATTCCCATTTTCGATTTTGGGACTTTGAGAGCTCGGTGTGAGGCAATTTTTTGAGGTTTCTTCAGTAATATTGTTGGGGTAAGTGATTCTAACTCGGATTGGGCTATGTTATGAATCTATTTCTATTTTCGTCATCTAATTAGGAATTTGAATTGGAAAATTTGGGGAGAAATGGTAGAAACTTCATAGACTAAAATTTCGAGTTTTGAAAGGCGATTTGAGGTCGGATTTAAGTAATTCTTGTATGGTTGGACTCGCGAGTGAATGGGTGTTCGTATTTTGTGACTTTTACTCGGTTCCGAGATGTGGGCCCGAGGAGGCTCTTTGGGTCGATTTTCTAATTTCTCGTTTTAGCTTAGATTTCATTAATAATATTAGTTTCTTATAGATATATTTATGGTATGCAATTGATTTTGGCTAGATTTGGACCATTCAGAGTCGGGTATTTGTGGGAAAAGCATTGCTAACGATTGATTGAGCTTGATTCGAGGTAAGTGACTTGCCTAACCTTGTATGAGGTAGGATTTGATACTGATATGATATGTGAGCGCCGTGTGTGCGAGGTGATGAGTGCGTACACAGGCTATTTGTTGCAAAAAAAAATCTGATTTTACTGAGTAATTACCTGTTTTTACCTTAATTGAATATACTAGCATGTGTAGTTATCCTGTTAGCCCATAATAGCATGTCTACGTGTCTTAATTTCTTAACTGAACTGTTTGCAGCATGCTTAGTGAATTCCTGCTTCTTTTCTTGACTTATACTTAGCCTAAATTGTAGATTCTCTTGTTGTAACTGTTATCTTCATTTGTTTGAGTTGTGTATTTACTTTGGGACTACGAGACGGTTTCCCAGGAGATCCCCTTGCATATTTACTTTTGAGACTACGAGGCGGTCCCTCGGGAGTTCTCCCTGTACATTTACTTTTGAGGCTACGAGTGTAACGACCCGGTCTGTCGTTACGTAAAAACCTACATTTTTAATTACTTTTATTGACTTGTTATAGATTGGATATTCTATTATTGATGTATTAGAGTTGATAGGCTTGAAATCGGAATGCTTAAATGAGAATTCAGTAACTTTGTCTTTAAAAGATAGCCTTATAATGGAAAAGTCAAATGAGAGTTGACTTATTGGTAAACGACCTCAAAATATGGATTTTATGGCTCGAATAGCTTCGTTAGGTTATTTGGGACTTAGGAGTGTGTTCAGAATATTTTTGTGATGTTCGGTGTAAAATTAGGCTTGAATTGGCGAAAGTTAGTTTTTGGCGATTTTCGGTCGGCAGTGAAAAATAGGCTATCGGGGTCGGAATGGAATTCCGACAATTGGAACAGGTTCGAAATGTCATTCTGGATAAGTCTGCAAAATTTCAGGTCAATCGGATGAGTTTAGACGTGTTTCGGCTTCGGATGTGAATTCTAGAATATTCCTAAGTCCTTAAGCTTGAATCTATGCAATTTTGATGATTTTGAGGTTATGAGACGTGTTTTTAAGGCTCGACCAAGTTAGAATAAGGTATTTGGGTCAGTTGGTAAGTTTGGTTGAGGTCCCGGGAGCCTCGGGTATGTTTCGAATGCCCAACGAGTTAGTTTTGGACTTATGAAGGGATCAGATTTTTGCTGCAGTTGGTTTCCTCTTATGCGTTCGCATGATTGCGAACACATAGGTTTAATTTGGCTTCAGGAAATTTTTTTCTACGCGTTCGCGGTCAGAAGAATGCGTTTGCATATTTAAGTCTGGCCCTCCATCGCGAACGCAGGGTCCATGTCACGTTCGCATAGGGTCGATCTGGGGTCCCAGAGGTCAGGGGTCGTTGCCCTTCGCGTTCGCAGGTCAGGGACCGCGTTCGCGTAGTGTTAGGGGGTTTGTTCTTCGCGTTCGCAGGCCTCACGCTGCGTTCGCATAGGCCATTTTCTGGGCCCATGAAATTTTACTCTTCGCGTTCGCGGTGGCCCTCCGCGAACGCATAGAACATTACCTGGGCAGACTATTAAAAACCCAATTCCGACGGTTTAAGTTATTTTTCACCATTTTTGAATTTTGGAGCTCGGGAGAGGCGATTTTAGAAGACTTTTTCACCTGGGTGTTTTGGGTAAGTGATTCCTAACCATTATAGGTCAATTTTCATGATTCTAATCTTCAATTCCACCTTAAATTTCGAATTTCTTGAGAAGAAAATGGGATTTTGGGGCTTGAGAATAAGAGACCTTTAGGGGTCGATTTGAGGGGTCAAACGGACTCCGATTTTGGTGTTCTTTATATGTACGGAATCGTGGGAGGATGAAGAACACTTTTCTGTAAAAATTTCTGAGTTTCGGGACGCGGGCCTGGGGGTCGTATTTTGACCGGTTTAGGATTTTTGGGTGAATTTCGATATTTTCAATTGGAAATTGTTCCTTAAGCATATATTGATGATAAAAATCTGAACTTGGTAGATTTGGAGCACTCGAAGGCCGAATTTAGAGGCAAGGGCATTGCAGAGTAGTGTATTAGCCTGTTTTGAGGTAAGTAACGCTTCCAAACTTGGAACTGAGGGTTCGAAACCCCAAACTATTTGATATTTGTTGTTAATTAAGGTGACGCACTTGCCAAGTGATGGGTATACGGGCGTTTACTGAATATTTGTAGCCTGGATTATCTCATGGCACTGTCTACTGGTTATCCCAGATTGATATTGTACCGTGAAGGTAGTAATTACCTGGAACGAAATAGAAATCATGCTAAGTATAAATGTTAAGGCTTCACGCCGATGTGTTTAGACTGGAATGGTCGATTATTGCTATCTCTATCTGTGATTATTGCTTTCATATACTCAGTTCTGTTGTAGTGTATGTTTCATGCCTCAGTCTCGTAAGTTGCTAGTTTGTTTTATATTATCATTTGTTTGGGCTGCATTGCATATGTTAGAGCATTCTAAGTGAGACTGGAAGGCACTGACCGAGTGAGGCCTGGAGCTTGGTTTTGAGACAGTTATGAGGTCGGACTACACACCGCAGTGATCCTGAAATCATGCCTTCATTGGCTTGATATAGCGCTTGGGCTGGAAGGAGCCCCTCCAGAGTCTATACACGCCCAGTGAGCGCACAGATATTCTGGAGATGGATTTCTCCGTGGTTATTATGTTCCGGAGATGGATTTCTCCGTGGTTATTATGTTCCGGAGATGGATTTCTCCGTGGTTATCATGTTCCGGAGATGGATTTCTCCGTGGGGGCTGGATTAGCCTTTTTCTTCAATACTTAGTGACTGTGTCACCTGTGTTTATGAAATATCCGGGATGGACTTCCCTGGCCCTGAACGTCGTATTCTAGTACTGAGTGGATCACCTTATGAGAGCTTGATTAATGAGTACACATCATTCATGATTCTATATGAATTCATGCTAGTATGTAGAGTTACAGACATATCTTGATACATCGTATTTATTTCCTGATATATTACTGTCATGTCCAATTTATATACTGTTGTTTAAATTGTCGGAGGTTTAGCCCGTCACTACCTCTCAGCCCATAGTTTGGTTTCGTTACTATTGAGTTGGTGTACTCACATTACTCCCTGCACCTTGTGTGCAGATCCAGGTACAGAGGAGTTCAACTCGGGTCAGGGAGTGCATCAGTTTCATCAGAGTTGACGAGGTAGCAGCTGGCGACGGTGATCTTGTCTTCTCTTTCCTTTCTACCTGTCGTATTTAGTTTCAGACTATGTTAGTCATTTCTTTTTTATTTTTATTAAGTATTAGCAGCTCATGACTGTGTGACACTGGATCTGTGATTAGTAGGATTTGATCTTTTGAATCTTATAAACTGATTTTCCCAAAATACTGGATTTATTATTATTATTATTGATTTCAGAATTTGTTAAAATGGGGCATTTTATGGGAATTTGTATTTAGTTAGATAAAATAGGTGGCTTGTCTGGTTCCACGACAGACGCCATCACGACTCCGGAAATGGGTCGTGATAACGAGGCGGTACCTCGGGAGTTCTCCCTGCATATTTATTTTGGGACTATGCGACGGTATCTCGGAAGACCCCTGTTGTTTATTTCGTGTGTTGAACTATTATTTTCTGTATTTTCTTTTGCTTAGTTCCAGTCTATTATTATACTGTATATTTTCTGCTTCATTTATTATTTACCAGTGCGCCTGACCTGACCTCTTCACTATTCGACCGAGGTTAGGCTTGACACTTACTGAGTACCATTGTGGTGTACTCATGCTATTGTTCTTCACATAATTTTGTGTGCAGATCCAGGTACATCACCTGCTGATGCTACGAAGACTTCGAGGTACATCTGCCGCATCCGCAGACCTAGGAGTCCTCCTTTTTTTTTTATGTAGTTCTTTTTCTATTACTTCCAAAATACTGATGTATAGAACATTTAGTAGATTCTTAGAAGCTTGTCACTTATGATGTCCCGGGTCTTGGGAAAACTTTGTATGTACTTTGAGAGTTGTTATTGTATATGTCGAGCGACATTTCTATCAATATTTCATTTCTATTACTGTTAATGGTTTAGATTTATGTTTCATTTTCGTTGTTATTCCGCAAATGTTAGGCTTACCTAGTCGTAGAGATTAGGTGACGTCGCGACCTCCTACGGAGGGAAGGTTGGGTCGTGACATATCCAAATTTCTTTAAAGATAAATTTTTGGTTGATTTCAAAGTTTTAAATAAAAATCTTAAAATAAAGGTAGTAGTCTAATTTGACAATCTTATACCAAACTCTAATATTATCATACTTTGATCAATAATGCAAAATTATTTTCAGGTAACTAATATGCATGCTACATGTATAACATGAATATTGATCCTAAAATATATTCTTCAGAACACAGACATAATGCATGCTAAAATATATCCTAAAATATATGCATGCTACATAGCAAATGCAAGTGAAGACCTAAGAAAAACGTAGTGTCCTTTTGGCATATTAAGAAGAATATGGTACGATGGAAAAATGAGAAATTATTTGAATTAGTTAAGTGCACGAGAAATCTTTCTAACGAGGATTTTAAGAAGTATTTAGAGATTATGTATTAGTAGTACTGAATTTTCTATGTGGAAGAGTTTTTAGTGGTAGTTGTACCTTTAGATATGAAACCTATTGTACTATATATATAATTTTCATATCGAGGGCTTGAACTGAAGTCCAATATTATAATAATGTATATATAATTTTTATACATAGTAGAATAATATATACACTTTTATACATCATACAACAATCTATACATGTTGGATATATAAAAGTGCTCGGGATACAAAATGTATACAAAATAGTCTGTCACTATACAAAAAATATACAAAATAAACTAGCATTGTACAATTTATATACAATAGACTGTCTCTTATATATATATATATATATATATATATATATATATATATATCTGTCATTATACAAAAAATACAAATATACTGTCACTATACAATTTATATACAATAGAGTGTCATTATACAAAATATATACAAAATAGACTGCACTATATAAAAAATATACTAAATAGACTGTCACTATATATATATATATATATATATATATATATATATATATATATATATATATATATATATAAATAGACTGTCACTATACAAAAATATACAAAATAGCTTGTCACTATATGAAAAATTATATAAAATAGACTGTTACTATACAAAAAATATACAAAATAGACATTTTGGACTATTAGATGTAATATATTTGGGCCGAAGGGATATTATATGTCAATAAGAAAAAACATGAGCTATTAAAATTTTGAGGGGCTATACAGAGTCAGTTTCTCTATTTTATACTCATACTTAACTTTTTTCAACTTCAATCAAATGGTGAAATTGATTTGCAACTTAAAACTTATGGTAATGTATCATAATTAAATCAACACAATAAAGTTACAAAAATGTTTAATCGTTATATACATGTTTGCATACCTCGATTAATTTTATGAACACTTTATAGTAAAAAATTAATATATGGATGAAAAGAAATAAAATATTTTTATTTTTCATCTCGAATGATTTTTTTATACGCGATTTTAAGGTTTTGTGGACTAATTCAATACAAGTAATTAATGATGTTAGGTAAGCGAATAAAAGATATAGTGAATAGCCAAACCAATGATGATAGTGAATCCGAGCTCGGTTAATGGCTTAACAAGTGCAACAACCCGACCGGTCGTTTTGAGATTATTAGCTCCAATCCTCTATTTACTGCTTTCCCCGTATCTTTTTCTGCTTATGAGACTTTCCAGGAGGTTTTGTTTTTGGTTTCAGAGTGATTTGGGACACTCAGTCCCTAAAACGGAAGCTTCAGTTCTAGGATTTTGACTGTAGTTGGAACTGTGTGAAGATGGCCCCGGAATGGAGTTTCGTCAGTTTTGATAGATCCATTGGGTGATTTTGGACCTAAGAGCGTGTCCGGATTATGAATTGAAGGTACGTAGCTGAATTAGTCTTAAAATGGCCAAAGTTAAATTTTTGGGAAGTTTGACCGGAAGTGAACTTTTTTATATCGGGGTCGAATTCTGATTCTGGAAGTTGGAGTAGGTCTGTAATGTCAATTATGAATTATGTGCAAAATTTAAGGTCAATCTGGCGTGATTTGATAGGTTTCGGTATCGGTTGTAGAAGTTTGAAGTTTCAAAGTTCATTAAGTTTGAATTGGAGCGTAATTTATTTCTTTTGTTGTTTGATATGATTTGGGGGCTCAACTAAGTTTGTATGGTGTTTTAGGACTTGTGAGTATATTTGGTTGAGGCCCCGAGGGCCGCGGGTGTGTTTCAGATCATTTTCGGATTCATTTTGGATTTGTGAAAGTTGTTGAAGCATTACAGCTTCTGGTGTCATTGCACTTGCGGTGGGATTGGCCGCAGTTGCGGACGCGCACGTACGAGGGGAGGATCACAGGTGCGGTCTGGAGGAACTTGGCATGTGGTCGCAGGTGCGACATGAAGGCTACAGAAGTGGAGTCGCTTGTTCGGGCTGTTGAACACAGAAGCGGAAAGGCCTGGGAGGCTTTGGGATCGCAGAAGCGAATGGGTCTACGCAGAAGCGGGATCGCAGGTGCGATCCCTGGTCCGCAGAAGCGGTAACCCTGGCCATAAGTGGAATCCGTACCTGTGAAGGTTTTTCCGCAAGTGCGGCATTGTAGGTGCGACTGAGTGTCTGCAGGTGCGGGATCACTGGGCAGAAAAGAGGAAATTACGAGGGTTTGATCTCATTTTCATTTTGGGACTTTGAGAGCTCGGATTGAGGCGATAATTTGAGGTATTTTCAGAGGAAACTATTGGGTAATGATTCTTAACTCATTTTTGGTTATATTCCACTAATCTAACGTAAATTTCATCATTTAATTAAGGATTTGAGTTTAGAAAATTGGAGAAAAAGTTGGAAAGTTCTTCAACCAAATATTTGAGTTTTGATTGGGATTTTGATATCGAATTTGAGTAATTTTGGTACGAGTGAACTCGTGGTTGATTGGGTATTCGTATTTTGTGAGGTTTACCCGATTTCAAGACGTGGGACTGGGTCGACTTTTTTAGGCGATTTCCAAAATTCTTGTTAAAGTCTTGATTTCATTAATTTGATTAGTTTATTATAGTTGTATTTATAGTATGTAATTATTTTTGGCTAGATTTGGGTCATTTAGAGTCGGATAGTCGAGGAAAAAGCATTCTTGTTGATTGATTGAGCTTGGCTTGAGGTAAGTGGCTTGCCTAACCTTATGGGGGGAGGGCGAATCCCCTAAGGATTTGGTACTGATGTAATACTTCTGTGATATGTGAGCGTCGTGTACGCGAGGTGACGAGTGCACACACGGGCTAATTATCCTGCTTAGCCTAATATCGCATGTATACGTGTCTTAAATGCTTATTTGAAATTTGTGCAGCATGTTTAGTTGAATTCCTGTATTTACTTGATTTGTATCAACCTTAGCTGTATAATTCTTGCTGGTAATTGTTGTTTTCCATATATTTGAGCTGTGTGTTTATTTTTGGGACTACGAGGCGGTACCTCGGGAGATCCCCCTGCATATTTACTTTTGGGACTATGAGGCGTTACCTCGGAAAATCCCCCTTCACATTTACCTTTGAGAATACGAGGCGGTACCTCGGGAGATCTCCGTGCATATTTACTTTTGGGACTACGAGATGGTATCTCGGGAGATCCCCTGTCGAGTATTTACTTTAGGGACTATGAGATGGTATCTCGTGAGTGCCCCTGTTGTTTATCTCATTTTGTTGTGTTGTTATTTCTTTGTGAATTTTTTTTTTAAATTCTCAGTCTTTCGTCATGTTATTATATTTTCTATCTTTTATTATATCCCAGTAGGGCCCGAAGCTAACCTCGTCACTACTCTAACGAGGTTAGGCTTGGCACTACTGGGTACCGTTATGGTATACTCATGCTATTGTTCTGCACATGTTTTGTGTGCAGATCCAGGTACCTCTTACCAGCCCCCATATTAGCTGAGAGTACTTGTTGTTGCTACGGAGACTTCAAGGTACATCTGCAGCGTCTGCAGACCTCGGAGTCCCCCTCCATTCCCTCATATATTGTTTTCTTCCCGTATTATACTTAGACTTTGATGTAAAAGACACTTAGTTATCTCCTAGAAGCTTTTATGACTACCAGATTTTGGGAAATGTTGTTATACTCGAGTGTTTGGTTTTTCTTGTACATGCCGAGCAAAATTTTATCAGTATATAGTTATCTATTGAAGTTTAGTTGTTAATGCTTTTATTTCTATTTTTCCATAATTGTTAGGCTTACCTAGTCATAGCGACTAGATTCCGTCACGATGTCTTACGGAGGGAGAATTGGGTCGCAACAATAAGAAACCTGCCTTCGGTTTCGACCCAGCACTTATGAAGAACTTATGAACGGAAACAAAAACTTTGAATAACTTTTAGAAACAGAGAGGACAGAAGTATATTGCCTTTGTATGCATGTTACAGTGTATCTAATGAAGAATTATCTTCTTAAGGAAGTTTTAACCTAGGTAGAATTCTAAGAAAGGTAAAAATCTTCATTTTCTCTAGTCATTGCTTTTCTGCTAATGCGGGCCAAGATTCACGTTGCGATATCCGGTTGGCCATGGATATCACAGTCCTTTGTTTATCGTAATCGTGATCCAAAAGGACTGCAATTGGGAAGGCAAGTATGTAGTAATCTCCGGGCCCAAGGTTTCCATTACTACCCATGTGGAGGGGTACTTAGGTGTTTACACTGGGACCGATGGGCCCGATTGTTATGGATTTTTTCAAGAGGTATGAGGTGTGCCTCGACCAAATCCATCCATCTCTATGAAGGATCGTGATCCTACTTCGCTAATTCATGAACAAGACCGAGTCTCGTCGGTTCACGATCGATAATCTACTTCGTTTATACAGTCTCCGAATTTTCTTAGAGGGACTGATCAAGCTTACTCGTCGGGCCAGCAATGCCCCCTTTTCGAGCATTGACAAATACCTAGACCGGGGCTGGCAATGATGCTTCATTCGGATGAAAATCGAAGACTTGATTCCACCCGAGTTCATTCCTTTCCCTAAGAAGTGGAACGCATCTCATAAGTGCAGTCTCTCCTTAAGCATAATTTTTTTTATTTATCCCTTATCATTCTTACTTGTGGTTGTGTAGCCGTCGCCCGAATTCCAAATGCAATCCCCCGGCTAAAGGAATGGATCGAGGGAATCTGTACACAAATGACATACTCCGAGAGCGCATGGTGCAGGCGAAGGGCCGATTGGTGGAAGAACAAGATGGATCTACTGTCCTCGGAGAAGGAAATCGCCCAGGCTAAGCTATCCTCGGTAGAGGTTAGACTTGGGGTGGCGAAGGAAAAAGCTGATAAACAATGGTAGAGGTTAAACTCAAAGCAGAGCTGAGCTCGGCTTCCACAGTACAGGATGCCCTTGTTAAAGATTTCAAAGTAACGAGTTGAATATGGAGACAACCTCAGTCGATGCCGACGAGATGGTGGCCCTATATAAGGCCGATGTCGAAGCAGCCGAGTCTGGCCTGAAGACCAATGCTAAATATGTGACGCGATTTTCTCGAAGGGAGGTCCTCGAAGAGATCCATGCCCGAGGCTTCGATCTGTAAGCCGAGATCGAGGAGGAAAAAAGACTTGAGACCAAGGCGAAGAAGCTATCCAAGCCCGAAGGTGCGGAAGGTTCCAAAGAATCCAAAGCCCTGATGGTTTTGTTGACGAATCGGGCTCCTGTGAAGACCATGCATGAATGTCTTAAGTTTTTTTAGTTTTGTATTGTGTACATATTTTTTGTTCATTTTGAGGCCATTTTTGTTAGGCCTTTGTAAAGATATTTTGGAATATATAAAATTTTCCCTTTTGGCAATTTCAAGTCTCTACTATTTTAGCATATTTTCATAATTACAAATATTTCTAATGTCTTAGCACATAATCAAATGTAGTAATAAGTCATTCATTTTTCGGAGGTCCAAACAGAACATGACCTCGATGCAATTTTTTTTTTTGCTCGAAAATTTTGAAAGCTCGGAGTGACCGGAAGTTTTTCCAAGATGCTTAAGTGTTCTTAGACGATGCATTCTCCGAGGGTAACCTTTTGCTAGGTTTGAATTTTTATTGAAGGACTTACATTTTGATTACGGGATTCAGACGTCTCCAATCCATTTTTAGGGCGGTCGTAGCCTTTTACGTTTAGGCACTCCCTTAATAGGTTTTGCGCCTCCGGGTTTTGATAACCCAAAATGTTCAAACTTATTTCGTACGACAGTCTACGATTGGGGGTAGCACTCGGGCTTGATAGTCCCCAGGTATGGATAGCCCTTAGGCTCAATGCTTTAAGAGGCAAAAAATTGTAATAGTAAGGTAGAAATTTCTTTTATTTCTATGTGTAAAGTACAATATTGAAAACGTGTAACATCTTGTATTATGGCTAAGGTGGCCTACGCGGACACAATTCACTTGAACATTTGGCCCTTATAATAAATCCTAACCACCGAGCCTAGGTTGTTAAAGCACAAAGTTTCCTTCTTTTCTTGCTAAGAAGATTGACCCGAGGGTGATGGCCCCCAATATTCGAGGTCGATCTTGAGAGGACTCGGATACTATTGATGAGACTATTGACTCCGATTTAAAATTTGTCTTCAATTCTAAGTTAGCATGATTTACTATTTCCTCCTTAAAAACCTTGCAAGAATAGCCATTTGGGACAAAACTGGTTCAAGGAAAAAAGAGTGCATTGCGTACTTTCAGACCTAATAGTCACATTCTCTTTTGGTTGTTTCCTACAAGTGTTAAGTCAGATTCACAATATTATAAAAAGGTTAATGAGATTGTACCTTAGCAGTAGTACCACTTTAAGCGTGTCACTTTACAGTTGTTCAATAGTTGTGCACTGTTTCCTACTTCGAGTTTGTACGAGCTTTATCGGTAATCCCGATGAATCGATATAGACCTTTCTAATTTGGCCCCAGCTTCCCTTTATTCGGGTTCCGGGTGTGCAATGTTACTTTTGTAAACACCAAGTCCCCAATAGTTCCAGGCTCGTGCTCAAGACCTCACCATTTGATTCTTCGGTCGCATATCAGAACCTGAGGCTCGATTCTCCTATTTCGACCGGTATTAGTGCCTCGATGCTGTAGACCAATGAAAATAGAGTGGCCTCGGTACTAGATTTAGTTGTACGACATTCTCACAAGACTTCGGGTAGAATTTATTTCCATTTCCCTTTGGCATCAATCAACCTTTTCTTTAGGTTTTGAAGCATGGTCTTGTTTGTTGATTATGCATGTCCGTTCCCACTAGGGTGATAGGGTCTTGACAAGATATTTTTATCTTATGGTGTCTTCGAAAATTTGTTTACCTTGCTGCCGATGTACTGTTTCCTGTTATCGCACACTATCTCGGCCGGTATTCCAAACTGACATATTATGTGGTCCAAAATAAAGTCGACGACTTCGTTTTCCCAAACCTTCTCAAACGCTTGAGCTTTGACCCACTTAGAAAAATAATCAGTCATAAACAGTATGAATTGTTCCTTACCGGGTGCCCACGACAAGGGACCGTCAATGGCCATTACCCACTTCATGAACGGTCAAGGTGTCAAGATAGAATTTAGTAGCTCTCTGGGTTGATGGACCATCAGTGCATGCCTCTGACAGCTATCGCATCTTCGTACAATGTACTTTTCATCTTTCTACCTGTCAATTTAGTAATAGTCGGCTCTAATTATATTACGAACCAGCGATTTTACCCCTGAATGGTTTATGTAGGTGCCTTCGTGAACTTGCCTTAAAACATATTCGGTTTCTACCGGACCCAAGCATATGGCGAGCGGGCCATTGAACGTTCTTCTGAGCAGAGTACCTTCGGGCAGGCTAAACCTGGCCACCTTCGTGCGTAGAGCTCTTGATTCTTTAGGATCCAAGGGGAACTTCCCGGTCTTCAAGTAGTTTATATACTTGTTTCTCCAATCCCAAGTTAAGCTTGTTGAGTTTATTTTGGAATGGCTTTCTTCCACTACCGATTTCATGAGTTGTACGACCGTTCCTGAGTTGAATTGATCGTCATCAACCAATGACCCCAAGTTAGCTAGAGCATCGACCTCGCTATTTTGATCTCGGGGTACGTGCGTGTAGGGTCCATTCCTTGAATTGATGCAACGTTACCTAAAATTTTTCTAAATACCTTCGCATTTATTCCTCTCTTACTTCGGACGTCCCATTGACTTGGTTTACCATCAGGGAAGTCGCACTTAGCTTCGACCGCCTCGGCCCCAATGCTTTTAGCCAATTCGAGACCTACAATCATGGCCTCATACTCGGCCTCATTGTTAGTCAATTTCACAGTTCAAATAGATTGCCTAACTACGTTACCTGTAGGCAGATTCAACACGATGCCGAGTCCAGACCCCTTTGCGTTTGAGGCACCGTCTGTAAAGAGGATCCAGATTCTAGAGGAAGTCCTCAAGGTTAACAACAATTCCTTTTCAACTTCGGGTATTAAGTCCGGCATAAAATCGACCACGAAGTTTGCTAAAATTTATGATTTAATGGCAATCTGGGGTCGATATCCAATATCGTACCTACTAATTTCTACGGCCCATTTGGCCAATCGGTCGAGAGCTCAGTTTTATGCGTTATGTTCCTTAGTGGGTAAGAAGTTACGACGCATATGGGGTGGAATTGAAAATGCAGCTTTAACTTTTTAGAGGCGCTTAGCAAAGCGAGCGCCAATTTTTCTAGGCGAGGATACCTTGTTTCGGCCTCGCCTAGAATTCTACTAACTATATAGGAAATTACATAACTTCCTCTTCCCGGACTAATACTCCACTTACCGCTACCTCGAATACCGCTAAATACAGGTACAACTGTCCGTCCGCCTTCGGAGTATGGAGCAAGGGTGGACTCGAAAGGTACTATTTGAGTTCTTCCAAGGATTTTTGGCTTTTCGGTGTCTAAGAAAAGTTATTCTTATTCTTCAATAATGGGAAGAACCGGTGGCTCTTATTGGAAGACCTCAAAATGAACTGGCCTAGGGCGGTTCTGGTTAGCCTCTGAACGGGCTTGACACTAACCACCATGGTAATGTCTTCTATAACTTTGATTTTATCAGGATTGTTTTCGAACCCTCGGTTAGACACCACGAATCCAAGGAACTTCCTAGATTCGGCTACGAATGCGCATTCCTCTAGGTTCAGCTTCATATTGTATTTCTTCAATATGTCGAAGGTTTCATGCAAATGTTTCAAATGGTCCTCTGCTCGCAGGGATTTAACTAACATATCGTCAATATAAGCTTACATCAATTTTCCTATTTGTTCTTCGAACATCCAGTTTATTAGGCGTTGATAAGTGGCACCGGTGTTTTTTAGTCCGAACGACATTACATTATAACAATAGGTGCCGAATTTAGTGATAAAGGAGGTTTTTTCTTGATCGCCTGGGTCCGTCTGTATTTGGTTGTACCCGGAATAGGAATTGAGAAAGTTGAGTATCTTGTGCCCGGCTGTCACATCGATCATGCGATCAATGTTAGGCAAAGGGAAAGAGTCCTCGGGGAACACATTGTTAAAGTCTTTGTAATCTACGCACATTCCTAATTTATTTCTCTTTTTAGGCACTACCACTACGTTATCCAACCAATCCGGGTACTTAACTTCCTGAATGGAACCTATTTTAAGGAGTTTGGATACCTCGTCTTTGATGAATGCATGTTTGACTTTAGACTGAGGCCTCCTCTTTTGTTTAACCAGGTGGAACTTCAGATCCAAGCTTAGCTTATGAGTGGTTATTTCTAGCGGGATCCCTGTCATATCAAGATGGGACCAAGAGAAACAATCTATGTTAGCTATAAGGAAGTTTTTTCCTAAGCTTGGGAGTCAACCCCGTGCCTAGGTATACTTTCCGACGTGTAAGTGTTCGATCAATATGACTTGCTCCAGCTCCTCGACGGTTTACTTGGTGGCGTCGGAATCGTCAAGGGTGATGAACGACCTAGAACTCCGTAATCATCATCCTTACCCGCTTCTTGCTTCTCCAGTTCGATCGGGGCCGGTGTCGGTATTGCTATTTAGTTTCTTCCTTCCTAACCGGTTCCGAGTTCTTTGATGTCGAGAGTGAGGACATCGGGATCACCTCATCAACCGCGGACATTTATTTCGCGGCCGGCTGCTCTCCATAAACCGTCTTGATCTCTCCCGCTGTGGGGAACTTCAGTTTATGGTGTAGTGTCGAGGGTATTGCCCTCATGTTGTGAATCTTGGCCTTCCGAATAGAGCATTATATCTCATATCCCCTTCAATCACATAGATTTTCATTTCCTAAATGGTCCCGACAATGTTCACCGGCAGGGTTATGTCCCCTTTAGTAGTTTCGCATGTTATGTTGAATCCTTTAAAAACCGAGTTGCATGCACTATTTGGTCTTGTAGACCTAGCTGCTCTAGGACCCTTGATATGATGATATTGGACGAGTTACCTGGATCAATTAACACACGCTTAACTCAAGATTTATTTATGAGTAGATATTACCAGTGCATCATTATGCGGTTGCACGACGCCTTCAGAGTCCTCATCGTTGAAAGAGATGGTCCCCTATAGTATATAATTCCGGGTTCATTTTTCCCTTGTGATGGACACCTTACTTCACTTTAGCATAGGCCCCTAGAGGACGTCGACTCCACCAATGATCATGTTAATGACATGTTGCGGTTCCTCTGTTCGGTATGTTTCCTCGAGTTATTTTTGGCTCGATCACTCAGAAATTCCCGAAGGTGCCCGTTATTGAATAACCAGGCCACTTATTTTCTTAGTTGTCAACAATCAGCGGTCCTGTGGATATGAGTGCCATGATACTTACACATCAGGTTAGGGTCTCTTTGGGTAGGGTCAGACTGCAATGGCTGAGGCCACTTGGTATGTTTGATGCGCCCGATAGCAGATACTATGCTGGCAACATCGACATTGAAGTTATATTTCGATAATCTCGGTGCCTCCCTGGCCCTGAGTGGTTTGACAAAATCATTTTTACTCATGCGTCCACGACTATTGTGGCCTCGATCGCTCATTTTTCCATTCCTTGCAGGGTTACGTCGGATCCGCTACCCCTTCGATCTCCATTGTACAGTTGATACTGATCTCTGTTTGGTCTTGGTTCATGATCAACGACTCTTTTAGACCCGTCATTAGTTCTAATGGGGTAAACGGACTAGTAGGGGGCCATAGTTGATCGTCTCGACTCTGATTTTCGATTGGTATGTGTTATGGACGTCAGCCCAAGTTACTACCGGGTACTCTATAAAATTTTGTTTCAGCTGTTGTGAAGACTAGAAGCTTTGGGTATTGAGTCCTTGAGTGAACGTATAAACGGTCCAATCATCCGCAACTAGAGGTATGTCCATTCGTTCCATTTGAAACCTCGACACAAATTCCCTGAGCATTTCGTTCTCTTTGTTTTACTTTGAAAAAGTTTGATTTTCTGGTCAACCTTGATGGCCTTGGTGTGAGCTTTTACAAAGACATATGTGTTTAACCAAATAATTAGACCCTTTGACTAAAGCTTATTTTTAAGATGAATACAGGTTACTGATGATCAAGGTAATGGAGAAAAATGAATAATAGACAATATNGAGAATCAGATGCCTTTACAAGCTGTATTCCCCTCCCTTATATAGGAGATTCTTATAACGTACGACTCTTTCTATGGTTACTCATTAATGACTAATTATGACATTAATGAGGCGTTACAAAGGATAACGGTAATTGGGGTTTGGTTACATAACATTCGAGTAATCAATTATGGGTCCTTGAATCTACCTGTAACTTTGTCGAGATTCATTCTGACTGTGCCTCACTCCCATTTTGATCAAGTTGAGTTTCCCGTGGCTGATAAGTTCGTGGGTTTACTGAATTGTGCCTCTTTGTCCCGTATCTCTTCAAGGAATCACATCCAGCTATCGCGTTTTCTTGTGTCCACATGACTGGCTGAGTTGTCAAAAGTTGGATTACGTCTGAAACTCTTTTTTACCAATACAGATAGTCCCCCCACTTACCATATATTTAACGGTTAATATTTGGTAAGTGGATACTCATTTATGGCGGGAATATTTTGCCGCTGCTTTTCCTTGAATCATTGCATCCTTCTCTGCACCATAGGTGTCATTTGTCACTTCCATTTAATGCTCATACCACGTGTCCTTTTCAGATTGGTTTTGCAATTACTCGGCACCTTTTAGGGATTTTTGCGGTTGTGCCAGTCCCGAAGTGACATCTTCAGTTATGAATTTTCATCATTATTTTCCTTTTTCTTCATGTTTGACGGTTGTCTTCAAGTATAAATACATGTTTTCTTTTCTTTGCTTCCAGGAAACACTTTTCTAACTTTGTCTTTTGTAAAGAACCTTCTTCTTTGCCTTTGTAAGCATGTCTTCTTCAAACCAACCTCAAAGAGTAATAGATATTGAGAGTTTAGCGCCATCTTCTGCTCTGACTAGGAATTGGAGGGGTGGTNCCATCTTCTGCTCCGACTAGGAGTCGGAGGGGTGGTAGACTTAGAAGTCTAGGATCCACTCCTTCGAGGGGCTCCTCTTCTTCTCAGATAGTTCCTCCTCCTTCCACTAGATCTCCAGTTTCTCCGAGATTTAGGGTTTCTCGGTCTTTATCTAGAGGTAGAGGCGATCGCCTTCGTGAACCTGGAGTCGATGAAATTGTCCCTGCTGAGTTTGTTTTTTCTAGGGATAGTCAAGTTCTTGTAGATCAATCTTTTTCTCTTGATAGTGTCGAAAGATATCCAACCCTTATAACTGAGGGTCAGATTTTCCTTGTTCGGAGGGAGTTCTTTTGGAAGTCTGACTTTCCTGTCTATATTCCGAATATTAATCAAAAAATAACGTTTTACAAGACGGGATATTCTTTTGTTTATACGTATCCTTTCACTTTAGGGTTTAGATCCCCCATTGACCCAGTTATAATTGAGTTTTGCCATTTTTTCAATATCTGCTTAGGACAAGTTGGCCCGCTTATGTGGCGAGTTGTCGCATGTCTTAGAAGTTTGGCTTCTTTAGCCTCGGTTCCTTTTACCTTCAACCATATTATTCACCTCTACTCTCCTACCTTATTTCGTGAAGGGGTTTTTACTCTGACTGCTAGAAGCAAAAGAGTGCTGGTAACCCTAGGAGACGATAATGATAGGGGCTGGTACCTCTGGTACGTTGCTGTATCCACTGTTGGTTTAGTGGGTGAAGAAAATTTTCCCTTCCCTGAGAAGTGGAATCGCACACGTGAGTATGCTTTAGCTCACATGTACTTTTTCTTATTTTGACTTGAGATGTTTTATTTAACACCGTATCTATTTTTTTTTTCTTCTCTCAACAATCATGAATACTGTTGAGAATGTCTGCGGTATTCGTGATTGGGTAAAAATATTTTTATCTGTTGCTTCTTCAGAAGATAGATCTTGGAAGTACCTCGCTGGGAGGTATTGTTGGCAAGTAAAGACCCACGGTAAGTGAAGCTTTTGTTCTTGATTTTTTTCTTACTCGCGTCTCTTTTTTTTGTTTAACTTTTCCCCCTTTTAATAGGGTTCTCTACTCGTGGGGTGTCTGCTTCATCTATCCCAAAGATGTCCTTGCTCAAGCCCAGGAAATTATTGTTGGTTCATCTTCCTCGAAGAGCAAGATTAGTGAGTCTCGTTCCATAGAAGAGAATGAAGAAGGTGTTTTAGTGCACAAGCCACGGAGAAGGCGAATGATTTTAGATGATGAGCTTACAGCCTCAACCTTGCCTTCCGTGTCTGTGATTGAGCCCCATGTCTTTGTTGAAGTTTCAAATTCCCCTATTAATGAGGGTGTTAATCTTGCTCCTGACGACGTCCCTTTGGCTGCTGTCTTTCCTGCTTCTTTGAGAGAAGTTGTTTCCTCTGTTCCTTTGGCTATTTCAACTTCTGTTGTTGCTTTGCCTGTAACTTCTTCAACTTTTCAACTCTCCGTACCTGCTGCTTTGCCCGTTGCTTCTCCAGCTCCTCAACCTTCCGTGCCTGTTGTTGTTCCATCTCTGCCTGTTTCCATGCATTCCGTTAGGGAAGTAGGGTCTTCCAGTAGAGAGATGCGGAAGGTGGTAATAGAGGTTCCAACTGAGTAAAACCTTTTCAAGAAGACGGGTGAGACCGAAGTGTGGCTCAATCCTTTGATAGGTCCCTCTGAGAAAGCAAGGCTAGCCAACCACGGTGTTATGGGCCAATGAGGTCGTGCATACTTCTTTGAAGGTATGGTGCAAGTTATCCTCTTTCGCTCTCGTATATGAGATTCACCATATTTGACTAGTTTATTTCTTGTAGATTAACCTTATAGGCACGGAGCTTATGAAGAGGATTTCAAACACGGACCAAGAAACAAAAGAGTTACAGGCCGATGTTGACAATTGGAGAGCACAGTATGACATCCTAATGATTGACATGGATGATTTAGAAGAGGAAAAGAGTACCTTGAAGCGGCAGATGAGACTCATGAAAGAAGAACTAGCAGTGGAGAGGGCTTCTTGCAGTCAAGTTGATAAAGATAAGAGTGTTCTGGAGTCTTCGTTCGCGGAGCAGCTGTCCCGTGCCTCAGAGGAGATTAGAGACTTGAAGAACTTGTTGGGGCGGAAGGAGGAATACTCAGGTGAGCTCGTGCAATCACTCACTCGTACTCAAGAAGATCTTCGTAGGGCTTTATACAAAGCTCAAACTTTAGAGGAGTCGATTGTTCCATTAAGGGCCGCCCATGAAGCTGTGGAGGCGGAGAAGGATGGGTTGAGATCTGAGCTTCAAGTGTGGGCAAAGGATTATGAAGATTTGGAAGACGTGGCTGCTGTCGATGTGAGCTGGGCGTATATGAATTCTCGCCTTGACACATTGATGGAAATGAGTCAAGAGGGTTTTGACCTTAGTGCTGAAATAGCCAAAACTAAGGAAGCCATGGAGAAGGCTCAACAAGGTCATAACCACTCTTCACCTGATGGTGAGATTCCAGCCGCTCATGCCTCTCCATCCCCAGTTGCTCCCACTCCTTCTGCCACCGAAGTCAACCCCTCTCTTGAAAAGATTTAGTTGGTTCATCCTTTTTTTCTTTTTCTTTGTATCAATTGGTGGTTACCCCCAGTCCCATCGGGGGTAAATTTGGATTTCCTTTAAGTCCCCAAATGACAAATTAGGGGCACCACAATGTATATAAAAATTTTATATGACTAAGTATAAGTTAATACTTAGTTTTGGCCGTTTTAATATATAAATGTTAGTTCGACTTTTGTTGAGTTTCTGTTTTACTCTTTAAGTCTTTTGCATGCTTCATTTTTCGAAGTTTTAGTTTTACCTTCGAGTTTTGCATGTGGAATGCTTTAGACTACTCGTACCTTTTTTATAATAGGCATGGTGTCATATTAAATGTGCACCTTTTTGTAATAGGCATAATTTATGGAAGAGGGCGCTTTATAATTGACATGAAGAAGACGTCTCAACTTCATGATAATGCAATAGAGTGATAGGAATTTTACACATGTTTAAGAATGTTTCTAAGGAAAGTTTTTTGTTTGAACTTCCATGACATTTTACATGTGTTTGATTATCGTCTAAAACTCATGTTTGCAACTGTTTTTGTTTAACAGATTTGATATACTCTTGTATTTCATAATTGTTTTTCATAGATAACAGTTTTTCGATATTAATACAAGTAAACAACTATTTTTTACTAGTAACAGTTTTTATAAAGATTGGGGTTTTTACCAGCAACTATTTTGGAAACAGTTTTCTAATAAGTACGAGGGAAATGTTTTTATTTGATAACAGTTTTTTAAACAAATACAAGGATGTAGATCTTTCATCCATAACTGTTTTATTTGAGAACAGTTTTTTGAATGAGTACATTGATGATGATCTTTTACCCCTAACTGTTTTTGTTACAATAACTTTGAATAAGTATAAAGATGTACATTTCTTTCTCATGACTACTATTTTGCCTTCAACCTGAATATGTTAGAAGGTTTTTTCTTTTTGCATTAGGCTTTGTATTTGGATGGCTCTTTTTATTTCTTTCGATTCTGCTCGTGTCACTTGTCTCGTTGGATAGATGGGTCTTCAGGNTCAACTTCATGATAATGCAATAGAGTGATAGGAATTTTACACATGTTTAAGAATGTTTCCAAGGAAAGTTTTTTGTTTGAACTTCCATGACATTTTACATGTGTTTGGTTATCGTCTAAAACTCATGTTTGCAACTGTTTTTGTTTAACAGATTTGATATACTCTTGTATTTCATAATTGTTTTTCATAGATAACAGTTTTTCGATATTAATACAAGTAAACAACTATTTTTTACTAGTAACAGTTTTTATAAAGATTGGGGTTTTTACCAGCAACTATTTTGGAAACAGTTTTCTAATAAGTACGAGGGAAATGTTTTTATTTGATAACAGTTTTTTAAACAAATACAAGGATGTAGATCTTTCATCCATAACTGTTTTATTTGAGAACAGTTTTTTGAATGAGTACATTGATGATGATCTTTTACCCCTAACTGTTTTTGTTACAACAACTTTGAATAAGTATAAAGATGTACATTTCTTTCTCGTGACTAATATTTTGCCTTTCAACCTGAATATGTTCGAAGGTTTTTGCTTTTTGCATTAGGCTTTGTATTTGGATGGCTCTTTTGATTTCTTTCGATTCTGCTCGTGTCACTTGTCTCGTTGGGTAGATGGGTCTTCAGGCTCGAGCTTTTGACTTTCTGATAGTCTTCTTTGCTTCGTCTTAGCCTTCCATACTGTATAGTCCCCCAAGTGTTTGAGCTTTGAAGAATGAAATCTCGAGCACTTGATTATTCCTTCCTTGTGGTCCTTTTCCTGAAAAGGAAAAACATTCCGGACTCGAAGGTATATAGTTTTTTAGATGATGACTGCTTAACCCTTTTAAAATGTCCATCAGAAAGTGTAACCCTAGACCGGGAATTGTGTTATTTCCTCGCGTCTTTGCAGGTCTAATATCATCATCTGGTGATGGGTTAGCTTTGTGTCTATCATCTAAAAAAGTTAGTAAAATTTTTAGATGTTGAAAATAAAATTGAACGTGTGATACGTGATTAGGGGTATTCTTTTCTTTTAGAAGTAATACTTCTTTAGATGGATGACGTTCCAGCTACTTGGTAAAACTCTGTCGTCCATTTCTTCCAACTCATAGGCGCCTTTCCCAGCTATGCCTCGGATTTTGTAAGGTCCTTCCCAGTTTGGATTTAGCTTTCCTGCACCTGCTTCTTTAGTTGACTGAAAGACTTTTTTGAGGACAAAGTCCCCAATCTTAAAGTATCTGAACGCTCTATGATTTATTTTTGAGCTGCCATCCATATTAATGTTGCTTCTCTCCGTGGTTCGAGCAGGTTTAGGTTGGTCCTTAATTCGTCGTTGTTTTCACCTTCCATGGCTGTTGAGAACCTTATGCTTGGTTCACCAATATCCACAGGTATTAAGGCTTCTGAGCCATAAACAAGTGCGAACGGAGTTTCTCCCGTGGCTATCTTTGAAGTTGTTCTGTATGCCCATGGTACCGCTGGTAACTCATCAAGCCAGTTTCCTTTGGCTTTACCAGCCTCTTCTTTAGATTGTTGATGATGACCTTATTCGTTGACTCAGTTTGACCATTAGCCACGGGGTGGTACAACATTGAAGTGATTTGCTTGATTTGCCAACTTTCGAAGAATTCTGTGATTTGCGAGCCTATGAATTGTAGGCCATTATCACACACGATTTTCTTTGGTATTACAAAGCGGCATATTATGTTTCTCCATAAGAAGCTTTTAACTTCCTTTTCTCGCACTTGTTTTAACGCTTCTGCTTCTACCCATTTTGTAAAATAGTCGGTTAGCACGATTAAAAAGCGTACTTGTCCTTTAGAGGTGAGAAGAGGTCCCACTATGTCCATACCCCATTTCATGAAAGGCCATGGGGATATTATTGGATGTAATAATTCCACTGGTAGATGCATGTTATTGGCAAACCTTTGGCATATGTCACATTTGGATACAAAATTCTCGGCTTCTTCTTCCATCTTAGGCCAATAGTATCCAGCTCTGATTAGTGTTTTCACTAAGGATCTCGCCCCTGAATGATTTCCACAGTGTCCTTCGTGGACTTCTTTCATCACAAATTCCGTTTGGTTAGGTCCGAGGCATTTAGCTAGGGGTCCTCCGAACATCTTGCGATAAAGTGAGTTGCGAATAAGGCAGTACCGTGCAGCTTTGCGGCGAAGTGCTTGAGCTGCTTTCCTGTCTTCAGGTACGGTGCCATTCTGCAAAAAATTAAGAATTTCGTTTCTCCAGTCCCAGGTTAGGTTGTTGAAAGTTACCTCATTCCTGTCCTGGTCTATTATTGAATGAAATAGTTGAACGACAATTGTATTGTCTTTGTTCGTTACTTCCGTGACTGCTGCGAGGTTAGCTAATGCATCTGCTTCTGCATTTTCCTCTCTAGGTATTTGCATTACCTTCCATGTTTTGAATTGTCTCACGAGCTCTCGTGCTTTTTCAAGATACTGTTGCATTCTAGTCTCTCGAGCGATGTAAGTCCCCTGTATCTGATTTACTACCAGTTGGGAGTCGCTGTTGATCACAATTTGCTCGATTGAGAGCTCCCGTGCGAGTTCAAGCCCTGCAATAACAGCTTCGTACTCTGCTTCATTGTTAGTGATAGGATAACACTTTATAGCTTGCCGTGTCTTTTCACCCGTGGGTGATATCAAGACTATGCCTAAGTCGGCGCCTTTTATATTTGAAGAACCATCGGTGAACAAGGTCCATAGGCCTGGATTAACACCGTTAAAGAGTTGTAACTCTTTTTCTACTTCAGATACAATGCTATTACTAAAGTCAGCAACAAAATCAGCTAGTATTTGAGACTTAATTGCAGTCCTAGGCTGATAGATTATTTCATGCTCACTTAATTCTATGGCCCACTTGGCTAATCTTCCTGACAATTCCTGTTTATACAGAATATTTCTTAAAGGATATGAGGTCAACGGTGATTGGGTGGCATTGAAAATAGAGTCATAATTTTCTAGATGCCATTATTAAAGCTAAGGCTAACTTTTCCAGACGTGGATATCTAGTCTCAGCATCTAGAAAAGTTTTACTTACATAATAGACAGGTGATTGTTTACCTTTTTCTTCTCTTACCAATACTGCACTTACCGCAATTTTTGAGATAGCCAGGTAAATGTACAATCTTTTCCCTTCTTTTGGCTTTGAAAGCAGTGGTGGTTTCGATAGATAAATCTTCAGGTTCTTGAGGGCTTGCCGGCATTCTTCAGTCCATTCGAACTGAGAAGAATATAAAACTTTTTTCGGAAGATTTAGAAATTAACCTACCCAAAAGTTTCTATTCTCCCTGTCAGTCTTTGAACTTTCTTTTTATTTGTTAAAATATCAGGTATTTCTTCTATAGCTTTAGTTTGAGCGGGATTTGCCTCTATTCCTCTATTTGACACAAGGAAACCCAAAAATTTACCCGATTGCACTCCAAAAGCGCATTTCTCTGGATTTAACTTCATATTATACCTGCGTAGAATATCAAAAGCAGCAGAGAGATGCTGGAAATGGTCTTGTGCTTGTGTTGATTTTACCAACATATCATCAATATAGACTTCCATCGTCTTTCCAAGATTTTCTCGGAATATTTTAGTCACTTACCTTTGATAGGTGGCTCCAGCGTTTCTTAAGCCAAAAGGCATAACTTTATAACAATAAGTCCCCCTGTTTGTAATGAAGGAAGTTTTTTCCTCATCTGAGGGATTCATTTTAATTTGATTATAACCAGAATATGCATCTAAAAAGCTCAATAATTCATGACCTGTTGTGGCATCAATCATTTGATCTATATATGGCAATGAGAATGAATCTTTGGGGCATGCGTTATTTAAGTCGGTATAATCTACGCATACTCTTCACTTGCCATTCTTTTTAGGCACTACCACAGTGTTTGCTAGCCAGTTAGGGTACGTTACCTCTCGTATCGAACCAATCTTCAAGAGTTTCTGTACCTCTTCGTCGATCACTTGGTTCTTGAATAGTCTTTGCTTTCTTTTCTTCTCTTCGAGCGGGGCCTAGCCTCGTGCCTATATACACTTTCTTCTCAGGATTTTGTTCAGATAATGGAACAGCTACGAGCTCCTCCTAGTTGTTTTGATGTGCTCATCTTCCTCCGGTTCACGAATGACGTCCGGTCTGGAATCTGTTCTGTGTGGTATAGTATACCTTCCGTGGTAACTTGATTTACCTTCTCGTAAGTATTTTATTTCGTACCTGTTTCAGCAATAATACCTTCCGTACCTATTTGGGTAGTAATTCCTTCCATGCTTGTTTGGGCTGTGTCACCTGCTTGGGAGATTCCCTTATCTCGTAATTCTTCCACCTCTATTTTCTTGTTGCAGTGTACCACAGAGTTTATATTTCTTGCGGTCTGCTAATCTCATTTGATTTGTTGAATCCCCCATTCAGAGGGAAATTTAATTACATGATGCAACATGGAGGGTATCGCTTTCATGTCGTCGATCCATGGCCTTCCGATGATTGTGTTATAAGCCATGTCAGTATCGATGACTTGGAACCTGGCACTTTTGATCACCCCCTGAGCATAAGTTCTAAGATCAATTTCTCCTTTTGTTATAACCGTAGAGTTATCAAACCCTGATATGGCTCGTGCTTTTGGGATTATTTGATTCCCCAATAGCCTTTCTTCCACGACTCTTAGAAAAATGACATTGACTCAACTGCCTGGATCAATCAACACTCTTTTTACGTTAGTGTCATGAATACGTAAAGATATTACCAGAGCATCGTTGTGCGGAAGCATTAATCCGCTGATATCTTCATCATCAAAGGTTATATCGTCTTCTCGACGAGCTCGTTTCCCATGTGTAATTGTGAACTTTGTGGTTGTTTTGCAAATCACTCTGTTTACTTCTTCACCCCCGTGTATTACGTTAACAGTTCGTTTTGGAGAAGGAGGCTTTGGGGGCTCCTGCATGTTCCTCATATATGCCTGTTTAACTTTATCACTAACAGTTCTGTTAAATAGCCTAGTTTTGACAAATTTTCTACTTCACCTTGTAAAAATCTGCAATCCGCAGTTTTGTGCCCATGATCGTTGTGAAATTCACACCAGTGATCTGGGTTTCTTCTACTTGGATTTGACCGCATCTCTTTGGGCCACTTAACCTTGTCTCCCATGTTACTCAATATTGAGACAAGTTCAGTAGTACTTACATTAAAGGTATGATCCCCAATTTGAGTACTACCTCTAGGTCGTTCATCTCGATCTTTTCTGGATCTAGGCGAGGATGAGACTACGTCTCTTCCTTGTGGTCTATAGTCTGACCTAGTGTTTTCGAACCTGGGGTGGATATCGCATCCCGAGGGTCCTAACTAAGGACCGTACCTATTTTTACCTGATCTTATATCTGATTCAGGACGTCTGGATCTGGAATGATCTTCATCTCTCGAACGAGCAATGATATCTTCTTCTATTCTGAGTTTAGTACTGTACCTGTTATATACGTCGTTCCATGTTGTAGCGGGGAATTCTCTTAGACTCTCCTTAAGTCGTCTTGTGGATTCTGAACTTTAATCGTTCAGGTTGCTTTCAAATACCATGGCTGCCCAATTATCAGGCACCCTGGGTAACTGCATTCTTTCTCGTTGAAACCTGTCTACAAACTCACGGAGTAGTTCCGTGTCTCCTTGTTTTATTTTGAATATGTCTTCCATTCTCTTCTCAACTTTTTGTGCACCAGAGTGTGCTTTTATAAACGAATCTGCAAGCTCAGCAAAAGAGTCAATAGAATTTTCAGGGAGAAGAGAATACCAGGTTAGGGCCCCTTTGGTAAGTGTTTCCCCAAATTTTTTGACAAGGACTAATTCAATCTCTTGTTTCGTTAAGTCGTTGCCTTTTACCCCAGTAGTGAAAGCAGTCACATGGTCGCGTGGGTCAGTTGTTCCATCTTATTTGGGAACATCAGGCATTTTAAACTTCTTGGGTATAGGCAAGGGTCCCGCACTTGGCTTCCAAGGTTGTTGAGAATATCTATCAACATCGATGCCTTTGATGATAGGTGGTACTTCAGGAATTTGTTCGATGCAATTGTTCTGCTCCTTCATCTGTTTCTGCATGGTTAGTAGTAAATTTTGTAATTCTGAGTTATTAGATATACCTGGTCTCGTTTCGAGAGATTCATTAGGAGTATCTCCTCTTCCTGAGTTTGCCAACCCAGATTGAGGATTTTCCATGGTGATGGTGTTATTGGG